>KN883191.1:31206-44547 GCA_000934455.1 Apostichopus parvimensis | reverse complement strand
CGTAGAATAAAGCACACAAACACACAAGAAACATGTTCAGCTCAGTTCTCTCATGTTTAATTTTCGCCAAATTGTGATGAAATAAGATGTATGTTTTCGATAAACTAGCTTTTCTGAATAACAGCGAATGCGAGATGAATAAAGGAATAATAGTAAGACATGACAAGTGACAACATCATTAAAGACATGCAAGTTCTTGAAACAAAGATAGCCTCCACCAAAACATAACAGAAGGTTAACCTTACATTACATACAGACTCACTAAACGCAGTATAAAGGTTACCTTACACTCGATACAGACTCATTACACTTAACGCAGTAAAGCGACTCGGGCATGGTCTACCAATTAAAATAAAGAATCAGGCACGTTACTCTCAATTAGTAATGCTTTGTCACATTACACTACATATAGCATAAAGATCCAGCTATACTTCTTAACAATTCAGTCACAGTCATCTGCAATATATTCTTACACATAAGATTATTCTTATATTTCAAAGTGAAGCACATTTCCAGTGTACCAACATCTCTAAAGCAAAAGCTTTGATGGTGTTATTTTATCCCTCAATTTTTCAAGACAAAGAGGAGAAAATTATTGAAAGCACAAGAATATATTAATTTTAAATTCTATAGTTTGGAATTATTACTTTATAACACATCCATGCTATTAAGCATTGCAGTATGGCTGACTGAGATGTAATTTCCTACTTACACAGTTACACATGACAGATTGCTTTAAATCTTTGCTTTAGATATGCAGAGCACTGACGATCTTTGCGCCTCTCCATCTCTCAAGAAGAGGAAATCATTAACGAGAGAGATGAAATAAATGACCTTCACATTTTAACCTGAGAGGTTAAAAGCGATGTATAATTTCACTTTTGAAAGGCCACTTACAGGTCAACTAAGATGTGTCTTATGGAATGGTGACCATACATGTGAAATATTTACAGGTATGTCAAGTTCTAAGATGAAACTTAATCTTAAAATCATGCAAATGTGTATTTTGTTTGCATGCTTGAATATAAAATTCAATGTGGCAAGTCGTGGACGGAGGCCAGCCTAGCTATTCATTGGAAATTAATTTTGTACGCTAGGCTAGTCATGTAGTCAGATGTTGACGAACTGTACCCATTTAGGTACGCTACATAATGAAGGAATATAGATCAGATAAGAACACGTCTTGTTTCATAGCGATTTGAGCATTGATATTGCGCTGATATGTGAACGCGCACGAGCGGGTTTACCACGACCATCTTAGATATGTTGGTGAATAGCTAAATACAAGAATAAACCAGAGATAAATTATTTCGTGTTATCGATTTTACTTGTGATCGAAACTTGAGTTATTTTCCCTTATTAAATCTATAATAACTATTTATGAAAAAGTGTTAACTTTTACTTATCTTGGACTTTGTTTTGTATGTAAAGTATCTTCTTATTGCACACCGTCTGGTGCAGTTCCTAACAATATTTGGTTAAAATACTTCCCAAAAGTAAAACAAAAAAGAAACAACAAAAATATATTGCACATTTGTTTATAGATATTTTTTATGTTTTAAATTAATCTTCATAAGTTTTACTGTAGTACGATTGTGTGCAATGTAATTAAACAATGCTTCATGCAATCACGACTAACCAATAGTGACGATATTTATTTAGCGTTTTTCGTACACCCATATCATAAGCCGATGTTCACGTCATCTGTAGGTTAATTCTGTTGAAGATCTCAAAAGATGAAATGAAAGAAATAAGATCGTTTACCCATCACAAAATTACCAATCATGAAGATTGTTTCTACAACATTATATTAACAGTGAAAGCCATAGTTACATGGTGAGGGTAAACCTAAGTCAATGTAAATAGATTTCGAACACAGCTTGAATAAAACATTTCGAAAATGATGATAACGTTTTCAAGTTTAACAACGATAAGTGCCTTCATTCATTACATACACTTGTAAGGCAACATAAGATATATGGTACAGTGGCATGTATGCTTCATGGAATGTTTTGATGGAATGCCAGAATATGTGTTTCATTATGGGTGGTTTACATTACTAACAATTTGTAACCATGTTTCATGTGTCAGTTCTGTGATCTTCATAACATCACTTAACTTGCTTATACCACTATACGCTCGTCGAATGTGAATATCAATCACACAATCGATTTGTAAATATCATTTGATGACGTCACTGTGACCTAATCAAGTATGTGATCTAAGAAAAAAAGCAAATATTTTTATAATAAAAACGATTACAACGTTAAACTGTATATTTCAATCAACTACCGGTATGTAGTTTAAAATAGTTTTCTTTCTTTATATGTTATTAGATCTAGATTACAATACGCCCATTTACCCTTCCATATTTACCTAAACATTTACATTGAATTTACAATAAATACTACTTCATATATGAAATATTTAAATCTTTCTTGTCCAATCTTCTAATTTATTCGATTTGAAGAATGGGTAAGATCATTTATAAAGGCAATCGAAACCATTTTAAGTATAGCCAGTATCACATTTTGTTTCGGATTTGCCTTATGGATTGCGTTTAAGTTCAGACAATCTGCATAATAATAGGTACGTACTACACCGACCTTCTAAATATCACGTTTTACAATTTAATCACATGGTCTAGCACCAGTATCAAGAAGTCAGTTTTGAAGAAAAAGCTCGACCCGGCATCGTTAGCTTTGTTGGTTGATCAGTTATTAAAACTGACATGTTTTGAAGAAATGATGTTTGTCTGTTTGTATGAAATTTCCGGCACTTTTCCTCTTAAATGCCTACACTTTGAATATTCATACAAGGATATACATTTCAAATCATCAATTACATCTGAGCCGGTAAAGATTCTTTGTGTCGATTAAGACAAACAACACGCACAGGATAATACAACACTGTGATAGGTATATCAGAGCAACACTGCTGGACGCCGACCTGCGACAGGTAGAAAAGTGTTCGCATTTGTATGTTTTACAATAACATGTTAATTATCTAAGAACATTATAGCTCTCAATGGAATTTCAAGAGATGCGCCAAACAGTTTTTTATTGATCACCTTGACGACAATAGCTGTTGTTTCTGCTTAACGTGGTTAAATCTGCAGTCTTAGGATCCAGTGATGCCCCTTATACTAGAAACTCATGTACGATGTAAGCGACATTGCTATCAAGTTTGGGTAGGAATGTGGACTTCTATGCATACACCATTTTCGTCCATCAATCGTGAAATGAATAAATATGACAAGTAAATTAGGTCAAACCGTGCAGAATTTCAACGTCACTTGTGTCTGTTTTCTTAACTAAGGAGACATAGAATTGCGGCATTCGTCTGAAGGAGACATTGCGCGCATTCGTACTCTATAACCAAAGATACACTTTCGTCTTTTACGATCAAATGACGGATTCCTCCCTGTGACATTATTTTCTCAAGTACCAGATAAAACATAGACTAAACAATGCTGGATGCACAACTGGAGAACGCATATCGTGAGCACTATATACAGATCGATGCATGCAGAAATGATAATAATAAAAACAACAACAACAGTTTAGCGAATTTAATTAAGACAGCAACATTGTTGGTGGTACCAACAATTTTTCCTTTAAATCATTTCTTATTGTTCCTCTCCTGTGCACCCTACGAATGATATCATTATAAATATATCGCTCAGTTCAATATTGCTACAATAATGGTGTCTTTTATGCTTATTGCTAAACCTATTCAGTTCCCTACTTCTCACTTTTGACGAGCTGCTTAATTCACGAAGCAGCAAAATATGGTTCTCCAGAGAGAAATCAAGCATGATGCCACAGACAGATACAATCCTCGAGTCAGGAATATTGCATAATCAATCATTGTAATTAGCAAAGATAGAGACAAACATCTAGCAAAGATAATTACTGATACGTGTTGTATCAAGGTGCCTCATCCTCTCAATACCCCCCTAACCCCCCTAACCCCCCACCCACGTTCCTTCGTGAATACCTTAGAATTCACTGTCGCTCCCATTTATCAGTCCTGTGGGCTTGTAGGACAGTTGATTTGTGCTACATACAGGGGTAACGTATTTGTAATAACCTCCTGTGTGTCGATTTATGGTACCGACAGGGGTACCGTATTTGTTATAACATCCAATTTTATGGTTAATCGTCCAGAGTGTAATGGTGGCAATCTTACAGGAGACATAAACCCAACCATCAACTTTATAGTTTATTCGAAGGAGATCTCTCAGAAAGACAAATTCCCCTAAGAGCTAATATAAATATTTGTCAATCTGAAAGATATTGTGTCTGGGAGCTGTCATTTCAGATATCGCAATACCAATAGGATCCAAACCAATTGAATTTTTCTTTTGTTTCTTTTCATATTTTCAAGTTTAAAAGTTAAAAACGACGACACTGAAAATAATACTATCATGAGTGTTTGTTAATAGCTGACTTATTTTAGATAGAGCTTTGACATCTCTATTACAGAAAACAACTATTGCAGTAAATAACGAACGAAATAACATTATTCTTAGCTATTTGGGGAATGTTTCTATCACAAAGATTAATAATTGTGGTTTGGGTTCTGTCTCCTGTGCTTCTTACTGCGTTGTTCCATATAGAAGTGATGTATTAGTACCTCTCTACACTTAACATACAGACGAAAGGAATGCTATTTGCTGTCTTGTAAAAAGATCTTTCAATGTGTAATTTTTCTAAATTCATCTCTGTACTATCTTTGTATACCCGGACATTAGGCACCGGTATATGATCTGTTCGTGTTTGGATTATTTAAAAAAAAAAGATTTTCTACTACTTTCGCTATTATTTTCATAGTATTGAAAAACATATATTTCTGTCCAATTAGCTCAATTTAATTCAGTCACATGTGACAGCAGAAGTCAAGGTTTTAAATCCTCAACTTGTAGGGCCAAGATGATCACAGGTCAAGCTAAGACATGAGCAAATATGTAGCTGGATATTATCATAAATCATAACATCTTTTCGAACATTGACAATGTATTTTCATGTCACTAAAACATATGAGCACGTCCGTCAATATTGATTTTAACTGCCATTAATCAATTTTGCCATTGCGAAATTGACGAACTGAACTCCAACAATCTAATACAATATGTTTACTTTGTGTAGCGAGCAAGCAATGTAGTTTCTTCTACATACTGACAATTAAGCAATGTTATCATGTTGCTTTAATTGATTCTGTTCACGAAAGAAACACCTCGGTGTTAAAAACAGCGTCTTAGCTGGCTTCAAGGAATAACATGTCTGAAATGTCGGTCGGGTTGGAGGATCAGCGAAAACTTAACAAGTATCTTATTTAATCGATACGTGGTGACAGTTTAAAATATCAAGGTGATATTTAATCCGAAAAGAAGACTTTATCAAACATAGACACTGTAAAGGTTAGGAGAGGAAGCAGCCAACAGAGTACAAACAAAAGCGTGATATCACCTGTTGGACACGAATGCATGGTAAACTTAACAGGAGTACTTTGTAGTTTCAAAAAACTATTCACGCAAGAAATTTAACATTTGCTTTTAGTAATTGTGGACCTCACCGACTTAAGTAATATATTAAAGGGCATTAGTTAACCTTTTCAGTAATCAAATACAGCCTTCTTTTGTAATGTTGTTTCAATTACTATAAAACAGTAGAGTATTTGGGATTTGCTATCATCGTAAGGAAGTAAATGTTTTTTTTTCCCACTATAACAAACAAAAAGCCTTCATGGGTACCGAAATATTGTTGATGTGTTTCTTTATATCCGCCATTATCTGTTTAAACCATAGTTATATGTCTCTACAAACAGATAGAATAACAGATAGGCTATAGCAGACAATTACTCAGGCATACATAAAGATGGCGCGGAAAGAGACATTTAGAGACGGAAAACAGATCAAACAACCAATACATACAACTTGATATTGGTGACATCTCTCATCATCAGTGGGCGATAGTCTTTGCTAGACATGTGATTGTACGGTTTAGATACAAACAGACGTTGGTTTAAAGTCACTTACAAACAGTGTCGCATACCAAAAACAATATGCATCTTCAATTAAAGTATTCTTGGACAAAATAATTTTCTACTCGTTAATTAAGTTACTAATATTTCTCTTTAATATTTTTAATATTTCTATTTTTGTTATCAATTCTTTGTGGCCAAACTGTTGCTTCTGTCGGTTATGAAATGGGATCAAAATATGTTTGCTATGTAATTGAGCCATCATAACATCTTCAAAGACATTCTTAGAGATCTATGTAAGTAGTGTGTATGTAGGGTGTATGTAGGGTGTATGTAGGGTGTATGTTGGGTGTATGTAGAGTTATGAATTTATTACACAAAATCCCACGCCCTCTTTTGTGTATGCATACCCGATACCCATGGTATGTCACCACCAAATTCTCATTCACTAAATGCATCTAGAAAGGTCTTATTTCACTACATACGGTACGCTTTGAATATGCATACAATGTTGATGGCGGTATGCAACGCTTTGATAGGTCTTTTGAACCAGGCCGCCAGATAAGCAGAGAGACCGACGAAAACTTTCACCTCGGTTGCGATGATATTTTAATTCCAGCCGAATTGAGATATTGCACCATTGTTATTCTTTACTAAGTATATTATTTCGTACAGCATTAACAAAGACTCCCATAATTATTATTGTTTTGTTAACATATGCGACTGCGGTCTGCTTTCAGTAACAAAGCAACTCCTTCGTATGTTGGTACTCAGTATCTTATTTCGAACAATATTGACAAAGACTCCCATAATAATTATTGTTTCTTGACATGAATTTCGTCACGATTGGTAACTGCTTTCATTAGCAAAACCACCTTTTTCGTATTTTGGTCCTATCAACATCCTGAAAAAAAGTTCTCGAAAATATATCTCTCCTCTCTCGGTGGAGTTATCATCAATAAGTCTAGACAATTAAATAAGGCATTTGTATTCGGTCTCGACTGACGTCTGAGAATACGTCACAACTGAAGTCCCGTACAAGAATTAACATTGTTAATGGTGTTTGCTCGTGACGTATCCATTTTTTCATCTGTCGTTACATTTTTCTCATCACTGAAAATTTCATCTAACTCTGCTCTCATAGGATCGTCTTTGGGACTGGCTTTATCTAATTCATCTTTGAGCTTCACAACAACATCTGTCAGAGACAGTATGTAGTTCTTCGCTAAGGTAAGAGTCTCTATTTTGCTCAGTTTACGTTGGGCGTGCACATGTGGAATCGTGTTACGTAATCCCTGGAAGGCATCGTTTAATGTGTGCATTCTCATGCGTTCTCGTTCATTACTTTCCAATCTACGAACGTTGCGTTCACGAGAGCTCATGCCTTTCCTTTTTCTTACCCCTCTGGGCCCCACCACACCTCTCTCTCTCACGTTGTTCTTAATTTTTTTACAGCCCCGTTCTTCACCTATTGAACCGGCCGATGATTCTCCGTCCGCGGAGCCATCATTAGATGCATCTTCGGTAGAGTTAGAACGATGGAACGTTCGCTTTGGCGGTGTTCTACTGCTATCGGTATTGACATTGTCGTACGAAGATGGCGACCAGGTCTCATCTATCGTAGATAGTGGTGTGACGTCATTATCTTCAAACCTATTCCAGGCCATAATGAAATCTGACAGATCCCGTCCAGTAACAATGATTGTTGAAATCAACTTAAGGAGGGATGGTTACCTGCAAGAACGAAATAAGAGCAAGTGAGTGTATGTTGACTTATAGTCAAAATGAGAATAGACTAAACTACGTCACAAAGTCATAAGAGAACCACTTAATTTTTTTAATATTAAACTTTTTATCTGTCAATATATTAGTAGGTATGTAACTGAATGTAAGACAGTCTGCGCAGTCACGGCCATTTTTAATATTGCTGTAGATATTGGAGGATGAATAGTCACTCTTCTTCCTGAAACTTATACCATGAAATTATATTTACCACTTCCTCCCCCGTTACCCCCTTATTCTACATGTCAGCGTATCCATTTGGCAGTCTAATATAAGGACATGTAGTAAACTTTTCATCTCTTAAAAGTTTGGGGTAGACGCTCCTACAGCAATCGTGTCTGCAAGGAGCTTACCAATCAATAAACGACAAATATTTCCTTGGTGGAATAGGAGGGGGTGGTGTCATGCTTGATTGCATATATGTGTAATATTCCATCCTATCAAATTATAAACAGCAACTACAGGAAGTGTTATAAGATAAAGTTAAAATTGCAAAAAAATAAAATTATATATAGCAAATGGCGTTACAGGCTGGTAACTTTCGCCTCGTTACTAACGTGCAATCCACGTACTTTAAGTGACTTGTCTACATGTCTTATGAATTAGAGGAAATTAAGCCACCAGATGGGAAACGCGAAGGTAGCGAAATACCAAAGTTGAGCCGTCGTGGCTGATTTATTCAGCAACGTCTATCATAGAAAACGTCCTTTAATATGCACAAGAGAAATCAACTTTACGGTCGTTGCTCGTTTGGAAATAATAAAAAAGTTCCCTTTCGGGGGCTAACTTCCCTTCTGAATGAAATTAAACATGATATGTTCACAGTTACGAGAAACTGTAATTAATATTACTTGGAACGCGATCTTTACGTCTTTGTTAATAACTGTTTGCGCTTATAAACTGATTGAAGTGTAGATCAATAGGCTATACAAAGAGGGATTTTTTTTCAAAATACCTTCCGCTTGCAATGCCAATAAATTACGGTGAAAGAAAATTAAAGGTTGGATTTAGAAACAAAAATTCACGTCTGAAGTAGAAAAACATCCTCATGAAAGATGCCGTAATAAATATATTTCAGTTCTTTTCCTGATAAATGAGTCAAAGGTAACATATTGATGTATTATTATATTTAACGGAGAAACGAGTGACTTGAGCGCAGAGAGTAATCCTCATGTAGTTTGTATTAATATTCTGTTTATACAGCAGTATAACGTATAAATCGTAAGAAAATATCATTGTTATGCCAATGTGGTGTTTGTATTATTAAAGGTATTAACGACTAAAACCAAATTCATCCAACGATCTTTCCTATATTTTTACCGTCTTATCTCAAAGTAACAACTTATCCACCAAAAACCTACTGTCCTGACTGTTATGCAATTAAAAGTTCGAATATCACAAAACATTGAGTATTCATTGATTCCAAGAATATGCCAAAAATCCGCTTGCAAAAGTATTGCTTTCAACCTCCCTTCTCAAACATACAAGCTACGTGTCTACATAGCGCTCATAAATATTTCTTGAGTGCGAGCTATTTTGAGAACACAGCAGGATCGCTAGACCTCAACCGTAAGCATTTTCGATCCTTGATGAATATTTGAGGCGGAAGTCGTTCAACCTGTTCTTATACGTACGCCATCGCTCGCGTTCGGATTGTCTGTCCAAGGAGAAAATGGAAAATTAAATTTTGCGGAAGATTTGATGTTACAGGCCGTTAGTCGCTGTGGTATTGATTGATTCTCATTCCCCGAGAGCTGAAAAGCTTCAACTAAAAGATTTCAATTTTTATTAGAAGATCCGGCATTTTATCGACGTTTCATATCGTTTAACGCTGACGAAAGTATTCAACAGATTTGGATGAAAATTTGACAAAAGAAGTTTGTGTGAATTGGCTCGTAAGTGGTGTAAGATATACTGCTACTGAATGACACTACACTGGGAAAATTGATTTAATAAGAAAAATTTGAAATGATTGAAACACCAAGGCGGTGTATGTTCCTTCCCTATACGTTGTGTGATCGCGGTGCCTGGGTTGAGGAGGGGTGGGGGGGGGGCAGGTAATGCACAATAACATCATATTTAATGTGTGTTTTGCTGCAAGAGCAAGCTCTTTCACAAGATTTAATTGGAAAATAATAGAAACATCAAAACACCATTAGAATGTGTAAAACAGTCAGTAATGGCAAAATCACAATATCCTTAAAAGGTGTAAACACAGTCAACAATAGCAACATCAAAACACCATAAGAAGGTGTAAAACAGTCAATAATAGCACCATCAAAACACCATAAGAAGGTGTAAAATCAGTCAAAAAAATTCAATCTCCTGTAGGCGTGATGTTGTTTTCACAAAATCGTTTGCCATCAACTATGTGTGATGCAGTGTTGTGCTCTAAAACCTTCTATTTTTCTTCGACCACGTACTGCGCATGACACTATGCAAACCAGATGGTGAAATAGTTGAATAAGTACCTTCCTCCTTCAATGGATTTTACAGACTTTAACGTCAAGAAAATAATGCAACCGGTTGTGCATACATTACATGCAGAATATGTCGATCGAACGCTTTTCGAAACGGGGTCAGATATTTGTGGTATGCCTTTGTTTCACTATGTTACATTTATTTATTTCCTAGTTACCTATTCCGTTTATCCGTATATCAATAACGTACGTAATATATTAATATGTACTTTGCTAAATACACACTATTTCACTCACTGTGCCCTATATCATATGCAGCCAACAGTTGTTCCCGCTCATCAAATGAAATTCAAAAGAAGCTACGCCAAATTGTGTCAGTTATTTGCTTTTCACGGTCAAATTCACAGTTCATTCAATGACACTAAGACACAAATGAGTGCAAATTTCCGGCAGACGTAATTGCGACGAACAGATGTACAGTATTCGTATTTTGTATTTGGTTTGCTTTCTTCGTCACACATGCATAGGAGAGTCTGTACTGCCACGTTGAAATAATATGCCGTAATGGCTTGTATATCTGAGGCAGACGTTATATTATTGTCGGAGTATTATAAACTAATTGTGCATTCAGTTTGATGAAGATGCGATTTATGAGACTGTGTTTAAGCTGCACACTTGAGAATACCCGTGTTCACATCTACCTTTTATGTAAATACTTCAAAAAGCTATCTCTTCCACAAAAAAATGATGTTCTTGCAATACCCGAGAGATTACCCCATCGGCATCCTTGACGAGAAATTCACACCAGACCAGGATGGAAAGGAATTGAACCGTACTAGATCTGTTAATCACTGCTACTATAGAATAATGAAGGAGTGGAGAGCAAACCCCAACCTGGTTTAATAATCAGACGAAGTATATTTAGTACTTAATGTGTCTCCTCAAAGGTACAACTAGATTGACATATGAAAAATTTCTGTCAATTGCTCCATCCTACGCAGGCATATTAAGACGCTATGTAGATATAAGTGTTAATGCACTTATATACAGTTTAATGTAGACTAAGCCGTGAGTATTTACTGCTGTCGATATTCGGATTGTTCGACGATTCCATATAAGTCATTTGGTTAGGCTCAAGAATATATGTAATTTTTTTAACGATAGGCTAGGCAAAATCATACTAATCAAACTAATTTGCACAAATACATATAACCTTACACTAATAGACCCACCTGTTATCTGTTGCGTTATGACGTAGAAAAGACATGGACTAAAACAATAACACTCATCGGTGTTAGTTGAGAGTTTCTTTCATGAGAATTGCTTTTTTCGTTTGGAACAATAGTAATCTTTCGACTCTATCTAGTTGTGGATTATTTCATCATGAAATCTTGGGGGACTTGCTAACGAAACCAATATAAATTTGCAACACAAATACGGTGAATTCGAACTCTTGTGTTGTATTTTCCAGTCAGTATGGGCGGTAGTTAAACATAGATTTGATACAAAGAAATACTTGATTATAATACATTCGACATGATTGTAAATATTTTGCAACAATTGGTAACGTTTCATATTTGCTTTAGGTTCTACAAACAAGGTGAAATGCACTTTTCCCTCATGCATGGCATGAGAGTGGACGAGACTGTTAACATTAAAATCCACTGGAGAAAAGATTCAATGTTATCAAAATATGTGAGGTAATGATCAACCTTAACATAAACCTAACATTTTCACCTAGACGACGGTAAATGCAACAAAGATATTGCTATTTGCAGAAGATAATTGTAAACTATCAAGTTCCGTTTCACTTCTTTGAGTCGTTCGTGTTAAAATAAGCTAAATAAGGAAACGAAGGAAGCCATAAACTAAGGACGAGCTCGTGCGTCTTCCGACTGATTTAGTACATACTCTTATGTGTTGATATATGTTTGATTCAGCACGTGTGCCGTTGATCACCGAAGCGTGATATTAAATGTAACAACACCATACTACTAGATGCTCCTGGAATGGACAAGAATATCTATCTATCTATCTATCTATCTATCTATCTATCTATCTATCTATCTATCTATCTATCTATCTATCTATCTATCTATCTATCTATCTGGGTATGGGTGTTCCTTTTGTAGCGACAAGCACCATTAGATAACGTTTCTCATTTATATTTTATTACATTTGAGAGGCTGTTGTCTCAAACAAGTTGTCCATTGCAAATGTCAGAGGGTCGCGTGTGACGGAGAGCGATAGATGCAGCGGTTGAATGATCTCAGTATTCCTTGTGTTAACTCATCTAGACTCAAATGTCTTAACTTTGGATCACCTTTGATTAGCATTTCTCTTGACGTCACACGACTCAAATTATCTGTTGCGTTTGTAAAACTACATTATATATCTTGAACTTTTCCAACCCATTTATTCTTTCAGTTACCTGTATCTATCAATTTGCATTTCTCGTACATAATATCCATGCGTACTACAAAACTTATATAAAATGATTCTTTTACATAGAAATGAATGTGTTGAACTTTCAAAATATGTTATAATACTGACGGTTAACGGAATATAAATACATAATTTGTCATTTGGTTAAAAACTCCTGAATAAAGGATCATTAAACGGTTTTAATGCTTTGCTTTTTCTTGGGGCAGGAAGGTGGCGGAGGATCCTCAATGAAACATTACAGTTTTACCCACATAGTCGCGCTCACAATGTTGATAGATAATATAGCATATCTATAACGTTAAAATAACGCTCGCACCCACCGTTTATAAGGCATAACAGAGCGGATCTGCGAAATCGAGGTCATACATGCGGGATAATTCTAGGCGGTTTTTTTCTTTGTAACTTTATAGCTTCCACAGCTTTTCTGACGCAAAACACCAGCTCGGTCTATAGACAGACGCAGCGAAAGAAGAAACACAAGGAAATAGAAAAGTGCACCTTTTAATTGTTTGTAAAAAATGAATAATTATTAATTTACAAGAACATTCGAATGAAACTATTTATTGCTTTTAAATACCATCAAAATTTGACAATTTCTATGCTGCATGTCAGACACATTAAACCATCCGAGCGTATCCATGTGCAGTAATTGCAATGCAATGTAGTATTATATAACGATACTGATAGCTACTTCATCACAAGACTCGTA
>KN883190.1:135839-157868 GCA_000934455.1 Apostichopus parvimensis | reverse complement strand
ATCCAAGAATACTCTGTTGTTTACATGGAGTTAAAAGAAAACACGTGTTGGTTTTAATTGATAAGACAATGGGTTAAGATTATCATTAAGGCCTGCACTGAGTACAATTTACCCTTAAAGGAGCATTCCAAGGATCAATTACATTTAAAAGCTTAATATCTTTAAAACCAGAATACAGTTTAGCTACAGAATCATAACACAAGACTTTGACATGCCAAGACTAAAACTCTGCATAAACTCATCCTAAAGAAAACATGAGAAGCATTTGACACTTTGTAAAGAATGGCACTCCCATTAAAAATATAATTTGATATTCTGTACAAAAGCAATTTTTGTAGGCTGAAAATATTTTTGTAATGATATTTAGGCATGTTGAAATGCTTTGAATGTGAAGATCAATTCCATTTGACTGACAAACATGCCAAAGACAAACATGGTATAAGATGTGACCGATTTGAATGAATTCGAGAGGATGCAACAGATGCTGTCTGAACCACCATGCAAAGCTATTTCGCCGTGACTGGTAACATTCTACAAGCTAGGCACTTTTAGCCATGACCACTGCACAGTGCCAAATGCTTGCTCCGTTTCAAACACTCAATCCACATTATGACAGTCTAGTTGAGGTCAGTTAGCATTCAGTTGGGCAGTATTTAGCCGTGTTACTTGCCTAACAAGCTGTTTTACAAGCTAGGCACTTTTAGCCATGACCACTGCCAACTGCTTGCTGAGTTTCAAACACTCAATCCACATTAAGACAGTCTAGTTGAGGTCAGTTAGCATTCAGTTGGGCAGTATTTAGCCGTGTTACTTGCTTAACAAGCTGTTTTACAAGCTAGACACTTTTAGCCATGACCACTGCACAGTGCCAAATGCTTGGTCAGTTTCAAACACTCAATCTACATTATATCAGTCTATTCGAGGTCGGTTAGGATTCAATCTGGCAGTATTTAGCCGTGTTACTTTACTAACAAGCTGTTTTACAAGCTAGGCACTTTTAGCCATGACCCCTGCCAAATGCTTGGTCTGTTTCAAACACTCAATCCACATTACGACAGTCTATTCGAGGTCGGTTAGGATTCAATCTGGCAGTATTTAGCCGTGTTACTTTAACAAGCTGTTTTACAAGCTAGGCACTTTTAGCCATGACCCCTGCCAAATGCTTGGTCTGTTTCAAACACTCAATCCACATTACGACAGTCTAGTTGAGGTGTTAGCATTTAATCGGGCAGTATTTAGCCAGGTTACTTGCCTAACGTTGACAGCTGTATATCTTCCAGGAGTACTTCGGCACCGATGAGCCCGAACAACAATGGCTGGAACATGAGCCACAGATGATTCAACTGCAATTCCACTGGTTCCTACAGATAAAATGGTCCAAACATATGAAAGAAGAAAGAATTAAAAGATTCAAACTTGTAAACATGTTTGAATAAATATAATTCAAAGCCAAGCATGCGATTATAGTTTCTTTGACCAATTAACCTTAAACAGCACAGAGAAGAATCCTATGTTAATTGCAATGACAATATCCTCCATTACGCATGAATAAAATGGCAGCAATTGTCTTAGATGATTACTTTCGCTCAATTTTTACCCCATTTGTTTGGTAAACGTACAGTAAAGGGTTTGGAGTAGGCAGGGGAATTCTAGCTTGATCTAGGAATGCACTTTAGGAAAGACTGTCTAACCCCTGGGTTTGGACATCTCTTACTACAGACTATACACTTTCAGAATATTATTGTAAAGATTATAATTCAGTACAACAACTGTTTGGGAATCCTTTCAGGTTTTTTTTTTTTTTTCCTTTTCTTGGTATCCTTTCTCTGACTAACTTTCTGTATTGTTATTTGCTGCATCTGTAAAGATTACATATCAACATCAAATAGTGAACATAAACCAGAGCTGGGCCTGTTATGAACTTTATAATTTCTATTTTTTTAAGAAAAGAGAAGAAAAACCCAGACTTCCTTCTTCTGCCTCTTCTTTTTCGGCTTATTCTTCTTTCTTGAAGTATCAACGCAGTAAAATACAAACGAAATATGCAAACATCTTGCTTAATGATAACTCTGCAAATAATTTGACTGTAAACACTTATTTGGCAAGTTTTCCCTTTTGCTTAGCATTTTACAATAGAATACCGGATTAAAATAGTCACTAAAGTGTGCTTGGCTATAAAGTATAAGTATATATAACATGGTGCTTTTGAACCCCTCCCCCCCCCTTCCCCGCCTCCCTCCAAAAACAAAAACAACATAGACTCAAATCAGCCGCTAAAGCCCTTGGTATTCTTCCAACCATGTATACCAATCCAAGTCACTCCCAATTGAAGTTTTCCCCCAATAACACTCTTAAATTAGCCACTTATTATACCTTGGAATCTTTCCAACCATGTCCAGCTACGAATGCTAGAGTCAAACATCCCAAGGCTCCAGCTCCTGGTAAACCAGCCAAGTCACTCCCAAATACAGCGAGTATACCTCCAGAGACGAGAAAGATGAACCTCAATGGGCTTGCTGTCTGGAGAGAGAGAACTTAAAGTTATAGTTCATCTGGTGAAGGTTCACGAATGGTAATGGAAAGTTTTAATCGAATAATAGCTAGGAGCTTTTAAAGGGATAGTTCCAGTGGCTGACAATGATTTCTTGATCGATAGTCTGGAAATTTTTCTGGATCTTGAAGTCAAAACGACACCCTCGAGATATTCAGCCTAAAAGTTCATGGTATGCAACCTATCACATCCTTTGTATTATTACGGAAGAATCAAATATGCAAAATTAATACTTCGGCAATCAAAATCTTACAGGTTGTATTTACATGGGAATCAGGTAACATTTCTTGAGAAAAATTTATCAAGTTTGTCTTCAATAAAATGTTAATAAAATTACCATTTTTTCATGGGGAATGTACCACACTAAGATACCTCCCGATAGGCCATAGACCAAACCAATCACCAGCTCTAGTGGGCCTCTCAAGATACTAAAGATGACATCACCTAAAAGAAATGATGAAATTATAATGATTACAAAACTTCATAATAATAATAATACTTGGCTCCATTTGGACAATGTAATAATTACAAGCTTAAACTAAATATGCCTAGACACCACTGGGTCTGACATAATAACCAAGAGCCTTTTTTAGATCGGAACACATCGGGACAACAGGTTGACTGGCACCTGTCTTTTATTATGTGAATATAGTTCAGTAAATGGCTCCTTCAGGTTTAATAGCAAAAGAATTTTCGGAAGCTTTAAAAACTACAACGTGGGAAACTTAAATACTGGAAGGCTGATCCAGACCTGGCAACCCCCCCCCCCTTCTTGGATGAGACCTGGCAACCCCATCCTCCTGGGATGAGACCTGGCAACCCCCCCCTCCTGGGATGAGACCTTATGCTAAGAATGGAGTCAGGTAACCTAATGGTGTCACTCTTTTATGTAAAGAGTGTCCACCACATTTTACAATCACATACATGATTTGGAACAAACTATTTCTTTGGTCTCCAAGTTTCTTTCATTCGGATGGCTGTGTTCTTGTTCTTTGGTCAAAAACCAATAGATGGTGTAAATAAAGAAACAGGATTTTCTACAACCTTTTTACCTGGCACCTCCATATTCTCCTATAGTGAAGGCTTGAATTTTTGCAAACATGGGAGTCCTGTTGACATTTGCCTGATTTAAGTATTACCTTCATTCTTAGTTACAATGTTACAGGGGAGGGGGGGGGGAGGGGTGAGGTCGGGGGAAGATGATTGAGACTTACCGGTGGAGAAAGCCATTCCTAAAATGACCCCAAAGGCACTGATAGCCAGTACGTCATCACAGCTAGCAGCAGCTATGATTAATGTCGGAATACCTTGGTCTTTGCCGTAACCTTTATCTTGCAACGACATCAGCGAAGGAACGATGACCGCTGGGGTAACGGCTCCTAGTACAAATCTGAAATGAAAAGCAATTGATTCAGTTAGGAGTACTGTAGACGAAATATCTTTAAAGATGAGGTCAGATATCAGAAGCTAAAGGGTATGTGGTGCTCAAAACAAGGGGGATGTATTGGGAGAACAGAATATAAGATAGGGTATGTTAATGGAATATTATAGAACTAAACATTAATGCAATATTAAGTCGTTTTAAATTTACTAAGTACTAACATTACATTTTACTGCATTAACATATGTAAACTTACATTCCAATATCCATAAAAAAAACATTTCAATTCTTTTAAAGTGATGTCATACACAGTTTCAAATCCACGAGATTAAAGACATATTAGGGTACTGTATGCATGACCCTAAAACATAACATGATACAATATCTTCTTCAAGTTTCTTTCAAATTCAGTTCAAACAATTTGAAGCTAATCAGGCTACAAACATTTTTCCTATACAGTCCAATAATGTATACTGAATTGTGTAACTAAGCAACAATGTTTCTTTATAAACCTAAAGTTTCTTCATGAAAGTCACTCACCCGAGCATGAGGCCCCACAACCATGGGAAGCCAAGAATGAAGTGCGCAGCTATGGCGGCTGTGACTGCCTCAGCTATGCAGGGAAGACAGCAGAGTCTGACGCAGACCAGGCTCAATCTCCTCAAGGCGGCAGCATCGAGACCGAGCCCGGCCTGGAGTAGGATCACGACCAGAGCCATACTTCGTAACGTTGCAGACCAGGAGGGATCTATGTCGTCGGCCAGTCTCAGACTGCTACAAGGGATGTTACGTAACAGGAATCCTGTCAGTAACATACCTGAGATGTGGGGCAAAATTTACATATTTATAAATATAAACGTTACGTTTCATAAAGGATGCAAACAGAAAAGAAACATATTAAAAAAATTTCTCGTTTTTGAGACCAATACGGTATAGTTGAGTCAAAATAGCCATGCCGTAAAAGCCACAAAAATGTTCAAAGAAAATTAATTATCTTCACCACTACATTGCACACTATAACACATTCACAGTGATGGCTCTTTAAGTGTATCCAACAGGACAATTTAGAACTTAAAACTTAGAAAAAAAAGGGTGCATAAAACTAAGCTAGGAAACTAGCTCAGAAGGCAAATATCTTGTGAATAAAAACAAAGAAATGAAGAATACAATAACATCCAACACATCTGAATATTTAAAAAAAAAAAAAACTCATTATATCTCTAATAATAAGTAGGATGTTACATATATCGCGTACAGTAGTGAAGAAAGTGTGCTAAGAAACTCTTCTGGGATTGACCAGGTGTTAATTCCTTTGATATGAAATATAACACAAAAAAAGGGGGGGAGGTGGGGGAGGCAACTGAGAAGGCAAAATTATAATCTATCGAGTACTGTAGCTGAAACACTCATTATTGCATTAATTACTACTGAATGTAATAACATGTTCATTAATTCTGTGGTAGTAACGGTTGTGAAAAAGTTAAGCAATGAAATCACATGCGTACATGCTCATTATTAAATCAGTATATAGGCCTATAGTTAGTGTACCTATTATGGTTTCTCCCTGTTTATTAGAAGTATCAGTAACCTTAGTAAATTCAACAGCCTTGCAGCAAACCAAAATTAATGAAAATACCACGTATGATGACCAAGTTACTTCCTCTGAGAACTTGGAGACAATGCTAAATTTACCCAGCAAGCCTGGTAGGTGAATTGCCTCCATGATGAATCCTGCAATCTCCCCAATGACCACCAACATAAAGAGCGCAAAGAGATTTCCGCCTGGCAATGCATCATCGCCAATCACAGACCAAAGTGATGCCCATAACAATATAACAATAAATGCTAAAGTGATGACCTTAGTGATAATGTACAGCGGTGGACATGTGAAACCATGTTTATTCCTTTTCGGTGAGCATTGATTAGTGGTGAGGGGCTTGGCAAACTGTGGTTCTGACAGGTGTTCAGGCTCAGCCATAGTGCATGTTGGTTCCTTTTTCTCTCTTCTATGAAGATAATAGCAATGTACACATGTAAACATACATTAATACACAATATAAAATGTCAAGAACCTTGCACACAGACGGCTAAGTTTATTACATATATTTAGCACATATATCATTTGTGGGTTCCAGTTTTTATATAAGAGAAGACACGTACAGTATGATTCATTTATGTCATTTAATATGGCAAATTGTACTTAGCATTCAAATACTGTATAGTCAAGTCTGCACAAAACTATCCTGTGCTCATATGTGACACTGGAAATTAAAATTGGTGCTAGTTATACTCAAATTGAAATATTGAGTATTTAAGCAAATAAACATTCTATATTCCATGCATGAGCAAGAATATATTTTGGAAGATTGTGGAATTAATGAAGATTGGTGTATGATACAGTAGTTTCAGGTTGTCTTTGTTCACCAGCCAAAAAAGGAATTACATTCAAACTACTTTACTCATCCTGCTGCGACCAAACAATAAAAGAGGCTCTCAGCAGTTTGCCTGGCCACCAGACTTTCAATTTCATAGGGAAATAGGTTGAAGGGGAGAGGGGGGGGGGGGTTAATCAGTATAATTTTTCATGGAAAAAAATATGGTCAGATAGGCCTAGAAACAAACTTTCTATTAACCAAAAAATTATCATTGACAAAGAGGCTCACTAGCCTTGTCCTAACCTTTAGGCTTGTTGCACTGTCACACTCAAAGTCAGTGCTGTTATTTGGCTGCATAGGATAAGTCTGTAAAAAAACCCCATAAAACTGTAATTGTTAAGGAAAGTTACCCACGAAAACCAAACAGCTTGATCCACTGTCAACTTCAGCTACCCTCACATCGAGACTGTTCGTTAGTAGAGATACAGCACCAGGATGTTAAAATCGGCTAGGCTACGTCTTCGAGTCCGACAGTATTTTGTGCAACTGGTGCAACAATAATGTACACATCTGTGTCTAGTCGAACCATCGAATGAAATGATTTGTGTAGTACGGCTACGTCGATGTCTAACGTTAGCCTACCCAGTTGATTACTCGCACGCTGAACATACAGCTGCAGTCAACTCTATGCAGTTGATATCTCGCACGATGAACATGGCTTTCTCAACACATACTCTTCACCATGGAAGTGGTGCAACCCGTCGGTTATGTTTATTATGTAAAGATTATTTTACAAGAAATATAGCTATAACAGCATCTAGACATCATGGATCGCTGGTATCAACGTCCCTTCCTGATGTTGACACAGAAATTGAGAGTAAGTTTGGAAACTTCAGGGGTTAAGACAAATTAGTACACTTACCAATTCCGCGATATAGGCTAGGCTTAGGTTAGGGTAGTGGCTATTGACCCGGCCGCCGGGCCTCTAAGCCCCGCTCGCTATTCACCCGGCTGTAGATGGTACCATGGAAACGCAAGCAAAACAAATGTGCATACAGCATGGCATTATGTGGATTCTATGCAGGTACCATGCCAAGTTGTGCACAGTCCTGGATCTCATATAAATTTACTGTGTAGGCCTACGTACGTACGTACGTCAGGCAGGGCAAGCGCATGTGTTCAGTAGGCCGGGCTATTAAAGTCTGCATTTGCCTGGGCTAGGTCAGATCCCTTTTTTCTCAAGTTCAGTCAGCAGTCAGCACTTTTCAAATAATGGCGGACCCCCCTCCCCCCTCCCACGGGATTGCCGTCCATATGCTACAACGCCCTTTTACTTTTGACAACAGGCATGTCCGGGTCCTTCACTAGCCTAAATTCATTAATTTTAGTCACACAGCATAACCTAAATAAATAATAATCAGCCCTCAACTTAGGCTATGCTGGAGATTTTTGAACGGCTGGATTTAAGTCTTACTCAGTCTGAGGATCTTCAGCGGCGATCGACCCCCACACAAACAAACGCAATCGCTATTCTCCCGGATACCACCGGGCTAAAAATAGCCTAATGGCACGTCACCGCGCCATTCATTTCGGCAGCCGGGCCGATTAGCATGCACTGTTCGCTATTCACCCGGCGGCCGGGTCAATAGGCCCCACCTTAGGTTAGTTTGGGAAATACCGTAAAATTTGTGTTTTCGTTACATTCGCGTACTGTGTTTTACATGTGTAGCTGCACTGATAGGCACTGTAGTAACTGTGTTCTTTAGTCAAATTGCCACCACTTCTTCTTAATCTACAAACCTTAACGAAAATGGATAAAAGTTCCCACAGTGAAACTTAGAGTTAGAAGAATCAATTTTGTATTTTGAGACATTTTCGTGGATTATTTCACCATTTCGCGGAATTATACAGTTAACTTTGACAACTCATATGCGAAGTGAGGGAAATTTTCTTTGTTTCATGCAGTTTGGCTCCTGACCTTTGCAAGTATAATTCTTTCTATTCTGGTGGAATCGGGTCAAACCATGGAATGAAATCAGATTGCTAAAGCCTAAGGATAGAACTAAAGAGTTCACCACTTAAAATTTAACTGAGCACTTAACATTGTATTTGTATATTTGGAGTTGATTGATATTATACTTTTTAAATTGTTTTTAATTATTTCCATCCACAGAGGTCTCAGTTCACTCCTTGAGAGGTAAGGCAATGAGAGCCATGCAAGATAGGCTTAAGAAAAGGCAGCAGGTGAGAATATATCGTCGTTTTTCCGGTATTTTCTTTATCTATGGTGCATGAAAGTGCTTTTAATTTACCTGCATAATAATATAGTTAACAGAGACAGAACATTCCGAACACCATTTAGAGTAACATATATGTTTGCAAGTCTTAGTCTTAGTCAAACATTCCCCTCCCTTACCTTGTGGTGAGTATGTATTGTTCAGTATTCTGTAAGCCCTAATATTCAAAATATTATGTACTTTTGGGTATGCAAACCCTATATTAACTGTAACTTTCTAGTTACCAATCATTAGTTACTAAAATGAAAGTGTCTTTCAATTAGCTGTCACCTCCTAAATTCAAAAGGGATAAAGTTGTATCATGTAGTATTACTGTTTGGTAATGTTTGTTGATTCTGAATTTAGTTCTTGCTGTAGCATATCAAATTGTTAACGTTGCTAGTATTAAATTTTTGAGTTCAGCTTGTTTGTTTTATTTCGGTAGATGCCCTCTTCCAGAGAAGTCAAGATGAAAGACACGCAAGTGTGGTCCGATGTTTATCCGACTGCTGCGACATTCAAGTGGTCTGCTGTACCCCTCTCTGTCCGCATGGGTTATCCCGTGAGGAGGGGAATTCCACCTCACAAATTAGGCAATGCAGAGTTAATGAAGGTAAGAAAGATTCCAGAAAGAAGCCAGAAAGTTAAAGATGGATTCGCAGAGCTGCAGACTGGTACTGTTAATGTTTCAGTATTATAGTCAGCTCTAGCATTCTTCTTCATACGGTATTCATTTAATACCTCTGTCTATCACACTCTATGAATACAAGGTTTATTATACTGTAGGCATGTTATTACAAGATCAAGTTTTCCAAGTCTTGAATAGCAAAGAAACAGACAGGTCTCCTCAAGTTAAAGGGTGTGAAGACTCGCGCACAAAGAAACGTCTCATGCCGGTAATCTGACCTAGTTTCGAATGAGGTGTAACAGAAGTGTTAGACACCACCATCTATCCCAGAAAATACACACACAGCTTGCTACCGTCGGTAATTAGACACTAGTGTACAGTCAATACATACAGCTACGGTCAATACCCACAAAACAGTGTACAAATCATACAGCGATGGACATCTCAGGTCTAGATGAAAGATAACAAGGTATCATGTTTCATTACTGTCTGCATTTTGTAGCAACAAGAAGAAAACTTCACTTGCAAGCATCGGAAAGTTAACTTTTTCATAGCGCGGCACACGGTTTTGGGCGAGTCTTCAATGCCTTTAAATCGGCTTTGTCTCACTGTTCAAAGCAAGATTCATGATGTATTTAAGGTACCATGTCAAATTAATATGCTGAGGGAGCTGCAGCATCATGCAGCTAGGCTGCGAAGGACGTAATCTTTCGTTCTCTGCAGTTGCACAGTAGTATAGACACTGCAGGTTTGCAATGATTGTCCCTATTGTTTGATTCATCCAAGCTGAGTACTAAGGATTTTGAAACTGCTGCAGCTTTTTGTTTTGAAACAGTGTCTTAGTACCACTGAGATTTAACACACGCAGGCTGCAGTGTTAGTCTTTAAAGCAACTGCTTTTGACTCGAAAATGCTTCGATGCTGTCCAAAGTGTCTCTTCACTGGAATTAAAACTTCAGGAAAAATTGTTACTGTAGTGTACACAACATTAGTTGGCCAGTGCATTTGCCAGTTATATATACCAATTGTGTATTAACCAAATGGTTTTCTCCTCAATCCTCTTGAATTTTTCTTACTCTTCTGTCTGTCTGGACCCTTTTTCTAGATTCCAAACTTTTTACATCTGACACCACCAGCTGTCAAGAAACACTGTGCAGCATTGAAAGGCAAGTAAACAAATACAAGTTCATCTATGTATGGTTTATCGTTTGCCTCAATCAGAGATTTCACAAAAATACCCATTTCTTTTCTTTCCCTTCATTTTTAAATTTCATTTATATTTTGTTCTGGCAACATAACAAATATGGTACAAAGTAAACATTAGGTATTAGTTGAAAAATAAATTGATCTTCAATGGCAAAAGGAAGTGATTTAAAAACCTGCATAACACCATCTGCATGACATGTAATACTAACATCAAATTATTCATTTCTCCTGGCCTCGAAATTCAGGCTAAATACTGGCTAAAAGCCTGTGAATTTGGTTGTTTTCCAGTAGACATTAAGAAGATATGATAAGTCAAGTTTCTAACGTACATTAAGCCATGTATCACTACTTATAATCAGCAAAATTATTGGGCTGCTTTATTATATAATTGGCCATAAATATCATAAAAAATATAAATTTTATAAATAAAAAATAAATATTAATGGCCATTAGCATGTATACAGTAGGTATCACACTACAATTAATTGCTCCCATTGACTTGTAAACACACTAAACTCGTCACTTTCCAGGGCTGATTGAGCATAGATAGAAGTTTCTAACTGACATGTGCTACCCCACAATATGATAGCTGATGGCTTGGGATAATCACAACACATTCAACTTTTTTGCCGTGTTTGACAAGTCTAGTTTTGAGAACTTTTGACCACCCTGCAGCTGTGCAAATAACTCGTCGGGACGGGGCAAAGGATATTCTTGGTGGTGCTTTACTGGGTTAATTGTGACCTTGTAGTCCCCGCAAACCCGGATATTACCATCCCCTTTTCTCACTGGGACAATTGGGGCGGCCCAATCAGAAAAATCTACTTTTTCTAGCACACCCTCCTTCACTAGTCTATTTAGCTCTTCTGATACCTTATCCTTGATAGCTAGAGGCATGGGCCTTGGTTTGTAAAATTTAGGCGTTGCATCAGGTTTTAACCTTAGGTTTGCTTGGATGCCTTTGACTGTACCCTATTTCTTATTAAGTACGTTACTACCAGACAATATCTCATTGACTTTGTCTTTTGGTGACAAATACACACGATTGATTTCTTGCCAATTTAAAGGCAAGTGTTCCAACCAATTTCGACCCAAAAGGGCGGGACCATTCCCTTCAATGACAAACAATGGCATTGTTTTTTTGATTCCATTAAACTTAACTTTAACGCTACATTTTCCTTTTACAGGTATCTTCTCTCCTGTAAATGTTTTCAAAACAACCTTTGTAGGTTTAATGTCAACCTTAGGCGACAGTGCCTTAACAAACATATCGTTTGGAATTAGGGAAACACCAGCCCCCGTATCTAATTCCATAGTTATCTTTTGGTTTTCAATTTCAACTTGAACTTCAATTGGTTTGTTTGACGCAAGTAACTTTACATAGTAAACTGTGACGTCTTCGTCACTACTCTCTTCACCACTTCTACTAGAATCATATTCAGGGGTTTGATTTACTTCCTTAATTCTCGAACTATGTTTACTCTTTTTACTTGTCCTATGCTTAGAATTACGTTCCTTATCATGTGGTTTACTTACATCTGGATTTCGCCTGCAAACAACCTTTAAATGTCCAACACAATCACAAATATGACACTTATAGTCCTTATAATAACAGTCCTTTTTAAAATGTCCTGGTTTACCGCAGCACGAACAGAACACTCGATGACTCGTTGGCTTAGATGTCACGTGATGAACGCTGGCAGACCCTTCTTTGATAATTGCTGCGTTTTTGGCGGCGGACTCCATACTCATGGAAATTTTCACGGCATTATCCAGCGTTAATGAATCGTCTTCCGACAAGAGCCTTTTCTGGATATTGTTGTCGTAAATCCCGCAAACGAACCGGTCACGCAGTGCATCCTTCAGGAAACTTCCGAAATTACACCTGCTAGTCATTCTCTTTAGTTCGGCTAAAAACTCTGCAATTGTAGTTGACGAGCTCTGGTTGTAGTTTGTAAAATCGGAATCTCTCCAGTAAAACTGGGGGTTTGGGATTGTAGTATTCTCTCAAAGTCCCACAAATTTCGTTAAACTTCTTCGATGATGGCTTGTCCTGCGATACAAGATTTTTCAAAAGTCCATAGTCTTTTGCTCCCATTGAAGACAAAAGTATCGCCACTTTCTTTTTATCATCCTCTACCTCATTTGCTTGGAAAAACAGTATCAAACGTTCCTCTTATGATTCCCAAATTTCCACATCAGGATCATAAATCTCCACTTTTAACATGTTGGAAGCCATAGTTTCTCCTTCTCCCGGTAAGGAATTCCTTTTAGAACTTACGTTTTATTTCCGACTATCCTCGTCGCCAGTTGTTGTTACGGTCCCGGGACAACCTAACAAACTTATAGGAAAACTTCATTGACAAACACTATAACGCAATAGGTCCGTCTAAAGGGTTAACGTAATGTATTGTGTTTTATTAACAAGAAAGTGTTCTTCAAGAAACCTTGGTAGATATTACATAACACAGGCCATACCATTCAAATTAAGGTATGCATAAATTAACATATATCAAACAATATCGTAAACAGATTATTTGGTGGCGCTAAGTAACTATCCAACAACAATGACCGTGTAGATTTTGATCTAGAAGAGCTCAAAGTTGATCGTAGTGCTACCCAAACCCATTATATTTATAAATGCACTGTGACAGTGAAACACAGGAATTCCCAGTGTTTAGGGGTAAAGTACTGCACTACCACCATAGACCTTCTTAAGCAGCCAAGAAGATTTCTCTTTCATAAGTTTTCAATTATCCCTGTCTTTACTTTCACAGAGCTTTGCACTGATTGGCCAGCTGAACTTAATTCAGATGAGGTCTGCGATCAGCATTTACCCATCGCCATGGAGACGTCAGACTACGTGTTTTCCAGTCCATCCGTCCGTTCGCCGAAAGCTCGAGTGGTTCAACTGAAGGTATAAAACAAGCATGATCGTCCAAGTTAAATGGTCGTCTGCATTGCCCAGAACCTGCATAACACCATCTGCACGACATATAATACTAACATCAAATTATTAATTTCCTCTGGCCTCGAAATTCAGGTGGAAAATAAGCGGAAAAATACTTGTTTTTGTTTAATTAATTTGTTGTTCATCCACAATCAACACACAGACAAATGTGTAAATGCGTCAATGTGTTACTTCTTACCCATTGGGGTCACATTGGGGTCACAAAAGTTATCTTGAGTTTAGATAAGTCAATGAACATAAAAAAAAGGCCGGGAAAAATTTAAAATTTAAATGATCAAAGAAGGATTTTGGCTAGAATGGGATTTGACCTGGTAACCATGGGGATTCAATTATTGTGTTTTTACCAACTGTTACCTTGAGTTTAGATAAGTCAATTAACAAAGAAAAAACTGGACGGGAATTTTTTTTTTTTTAAGTTGTAAAGATCAAAGAAAGTTTTTGGCTAGAATGGGATTTGAACTGGTAACCATGGGGATTCAATTATTGTGTTTCTACCAACTGAGCTATCTGCCCTTTACAGAAGTTATGTAGTGATTCCTCCTTAACTGCTTCTTTGCTGGGGGAAGGGGGTTGCCAGTCAGAGAATGCTTTACCTTTATTACATGAAACTTCAAATCCAAGTATCTACCAACCAAGAAATAGCAAATCTTACTAATCAGCAGCTCTCTTTTGTTGCTTTTTAACTAATGTTGCAAGATAACTACACTCTCATACAAACCTGCTCTTATCTTCTTCCGGGGGGAAGGGGGTGGCCAATCAGAGAACACCATTACCTTGCATACTGTGTAATCAGGGCCCACAGCCCAATTCAATTGATACAAATGTAAAGCTATCCAGTCCTTAGTGGTTATTCCTATTAATAAAATGATTTCATTAGATTTCAGCTACGTCATGATGTTGTCTGTTTGACTGTCCTTCTGTGTGAATGCTGCTATAAGATAAAACGCACAATCTACTATCTTTGTTCCAAACATGCCTTCTTGGTCTAAATTAGTTTCATTCGGTCTTGTATCTGTGACTTCATATTTGCTAGGAAATGAGTTTTCCACAGGATAAAACCCTTTTCATATTTTCTTCTTTTCCCCACTTCCTTTTGTTTAATTAATTAATTGTAAAAACTTTGTTTCATGATTATATTTTGTAGAACACATTTTGCAACTAATCCAACATTATAATTAGAATCTTTTAATTCTAGGCTTGTTATGTTTTACCTATCTACAGGTTAAACTGAGTTTGTTGCCGTTAGACAAACATGCAAGGTGGAAACTAATCCAGCTTCTTGGGAAAAGTTACAACAAGAAAACGGACGAAATATGTTTAACCGCTGATAGGTAAGTGTCAAGAAAAATATCATTAATGTACTGAATTCAAGAAAGTTTTCATAAGATTATTGTTAAATGGAGTGAATAATTAATGACCATAGAGCAGCAATTTACAAGAGGGGATGGGTGGGGGTGGGGGGGTGTAGGGGAGATGAGGGAGAAGGATGGAGAGAGTGGGGGTGGAAGTGGAAGGACTTGCTTCAGATGAAAGCTATGGAGGTAAAGTAGATGTGGATGTCAATAAATGATTTGGCAAGGACAGATTACTCAAACATTTCAAATTACTGACCACAGCATATTATGAAGTTTCTGAATACCTATCCCATCTAAACCACATGTCAAATTTAGAGAATATTCAAGCTATCAGATAATGTAATCCTCACTTCCTGAATTTAAATATGCATTGAAAAGGTTGTCAAACCCCCCCACTCGTCCTTGGTTTGGGTATTTTGGTCAAGTAGCTAGTCTAATGTTGGCAACAAACAGAAACAAAATGGGGGTCCCAACTGCTGATTCAGTGAAACATTCATGTGACATATGCTCAAAAACCTGTAGTATGGTGTAACAATAAGTTTGCCATGCTAAGGGCACCAATGTTCTTTTAAAGGACAGTGGTAATGACTCGTTCTCTGGTTTGGCAATGGAGTTTAGTTCTATCTCTCAACCATTTAATATCCTTGATGGCATTGATCAGATTCTGCCAGAATGAGACAGAACTAAGACTTGTAAACTTGTCTCGACGTCTTGAACACTCGAAGGAAGGAGAACCATTTCCAAGACGTCCTGCTCGTGTTAAATCTTTACCTATTATTAGTCCAATAAATGGGTCGAATTATTCTTCAAATTTCCTCAGAATACAAGATTGATTTTCGTTTTGGCATTGTCTTAAACTTCAACTGTCTTCCTTGAGGCTGCATTTGAAAGGGGGAAAAAATGGTATTAATTTGACCAGAAATGTCCGATATATACATGTTTTAGGACAAAGTTTCTGTAGTGGTGGTGATTTAACTATGTACAACTAAAGTATTGATAAATATATTGGAATATGTGATAAAAGATCATTATCATGGAAGAGTACCATTATATTGAGTGTCAATTTGTTTGTTGTATTAGAATGGTGGGGATCTGTTAGGCAAGAGATGTAGGGGGGGGGGTGAAGGAGGCAGATGGTGGGGCTATTTTGCTAAGGTTATTTTCTATCTTCCCTCTGGATGATATTACAATATATAGCCAATATAGGTATACTGTATATGATGGATAACCAAATCATTGAGTAAAAGGATGCACCTTTCCCCCCCCCCCTTTTTTTTTTGTCTTTTTCTAGATGCCCTGTCAGGAAACAGAACCAGGACTATGCAATGTATCTTCTCAGTGTGCTCTTTCATGAAGCTCACGTAAGTTTACTCATTCTAAACTGAAAGGTACTCATAACATACAAAGGCCATTTAAGTCACCATTTCCATAGTAGGGATTATCCCTATTTTTGTAACTATTTCCCAAATTCGCTCCTTTCTGCAGATCATGGAAGTCAACATTTTATTGGAAATATATGCTGTAGCCTTTCAGAGCCAGATTTGGCATTGGGGACAAGTATTTCACTGGGCACCTTTGTAAATTGTTCACATGAGTTTATTACGAATATACAAATTGTTTTTTCCCCTTATTTCTCATGGGTCTCCAATGGACCCTCAGGGCTGTAGTGCCCTGGTCCCCCCCCTCCTCTCTCTCTCACCAGGCCTGATAATATACTATGTAACAAATAGTGTGCACTTTCATGATGTCCATGTAAGTCAACATTCTTTTACCGAAATGGGCTCTGTATATGCACTAGTCTGCTCTGTATGTGCACTAGTCTACTCTGTATGTACACTAGTCTGCCCTTTCGTGAAGTTTAAATGTACAGTAAGTCAAGTTGTTAATACAAATAAAAATGCTATGTACACAGTAACTACTTAGTGTGTTCTTTCATTAAAGTCAACATTGTCAATAGAAGTACGAAGTGCTGTTTATGTAGAAGTATATGACATGTTACATGTAAACTGGCCAGTGCATCTAGCTTGATTTGTTTGCTTTCCAAGGAAACTAATAAAGAGCAGTATATTTTTATCAGAAAATGCTCAGAAACTCATTCAAGCAAAATTTTCTATGAAATGAAATGTATATACCTTACTGTACAGAGCTCCACAGACAATCATGCAAGCCATTACTCATAATATGTACAACCATAGCTAGGTTTGTTCTTATCCCTGTGTTCATATCTAGGTGAGCTGGATACTAAAACGGTGTGCCTATGGTGTTATGAGTCCTGAAATTGACATTTCTATGAACTGAAATGTATGTACCTTACAGTACAGAGCTCCACAGACAATCATGCAAGCCATGACTTGTAATATGTACAACCATAGCTAGGTTTGTTCTTATCCCTGGTGTTCCTATCTAGGTGAGCTGGCTCCTTGTATGGTATGCCTATGGTGTTATAAGTCCTGAAATTGACATACTGTATGTCCAATTGAATCGCCATTTCAAGTTTCTCATGATCTCACAAAATCTCTGACAAATGTCATGTGAACGAGAAACCTCCATCTTCCCACAAAATGACGGTGTCCTACTGTTTCCATCAGCTCATGCAGTTGCCACCCGTTCCGATTGGAGGAAATCAACATAATGTCCAAATTAAATTCGCATAAATTTGTCACTTTATTGTACTGCTGATCAATCGGTGGAATCTGCCAGATGTCAATCCGTACTGTAGATCTATCGATTGCGAGCAAACTTATAAACATACGTGAATACAGTCGCTAGGTTAAATCTCTTTTAAGCACATATTGTGTTTAACTGTCGCCATCTTGTTACTTGAAATGATTTGATGACGTAAGCACTCTAGTATGCCCTATGCTTAAAGATAAAGTTCAATAGACCTTGGAGAAAACTTTTATTAAAAAACTCTTTCAAGGTACTGGTGTTTATGACCAATTTTTTGCAGTTGGTTTCCTCCGAAAAAACGTGACTTCATCCCGTAACCACGGCAACGTGACGTTTTGAGATTAGTTATCGCTTTGATCAGATACAGCAGAACGAAAATAAATAATTACAATAATACAGGTGACAGGCATCTCAGCTTATCTTGTTTTGAAAAAGTCAAAAAATAGGGGAAAAAAAGGTAAAAGAGCTTGAAGGTGTGGTTGAACCAGTCAGAAGTGCATTTATTTTTTGTTTTGGTTGTATTCTTCTTCTTCTTTTTCTTCTTCTTGTTTTACTTCCTCTGCTTCTTCCTTTGTTTTTTGGCATTCGGTTAATACTTTCCACTCCATAAGATAACCGGCAAGACCTAAGGCTAAATCAATTAAAAATTCAACCTTCGAGCGGTTTGTGTTGATACATTTTGCAGATAACTGAGCCTTGGGAGGAAACCGATGCCACCGAAGATGATATGGAAGAATACACTTGGGATTCTGGTCAGTCGAAGGCAAATATTCTCAGAGTTAAGAAAAGAATGATTGAGACTGTAAGTATACATTATAGATTTGGCCTTCAAGTACAGGGGCTGGGAGGGGGGGAGGGGGTATTGTTACATATATATTTTTTACTGGATGGTGTAGACATATCTGAGAAGTTGTATCGTGTAACTGATTCGATTGTCATGGCAACTCGTCCGTCCACCCACATACACGACCACAAAAGTATCGTGTGAATATCATCAATGGTTAGGCCATATCAAACGAAAGATACAAAAAAGGTCGATTTTGTTCATCGTTCCAGAGATGAAATTTCCCTTTTGCGAATGTGGCTTTTCAAGTGATAGAGATTGATGCAGTACTTTTGATACTGTTGTTTCAAGCCGTGCCATATTCACAAATTAACTTTCACAATCGATCCATCTATGGGTGACATGTGCATGTTTTACAAGCCAGTTGTCTGCTCCATATATAAACTACAGTACCTCCGTAAGTCTGCACCTCATAACGTTTGGAAAAAATTATTGTCTGGTAGACTATTAGTAGGATTACAACACCAATGAGTACCATTACCACCGTAGATTCCCCTCATTATGAGGATAAAAAAGGGATTTTGGCCTTCTCTTTTACAGTACTACAGTTCCCGTGTATAAAACTTGCTGTACTACTCTGCTCTCGTATCGCAATGTGCCAGTCTTGCTTAGCATTTTGCAATGCGATGACTGGATAAAGTATTCACTTGCTAAGTGCAAGTATGAGTAGATGGTACTGCTTTCATATCTATACTAGATCAGTACGAATCGAAACAGCCAACTGTACAAGCACACTATTATAAATAGGTACATAAAGTATTGTAGAATATGAGTTTTTTTAATCTCATGTCTCGTTCCATATTCACAAACCTTTGATTTTTTTTTGCCTGATCCAAATTTTCATGGTGTGATTAAGGACGGGTGGGAAGGGATAACCATAAAAAGCCAGTGTGTTTGTAAATTTCACATTTCATCAGAATTCAACAACTGTTTTGTAGACAAATTTTTATACTTTATTTCTCAAGCCTTTCAACAGACTAACAAACAATGCACTTTGTTTTCATGTATGGATTGGAAGGACAAAGTGACATTGTATAGTAGGTTTACTGCTGCTTTTGATCAACTGAACATTGTTTCTCTGTTTCGAATAGACTAACGATGGTCTGCTCATGTAAATTGCTCTGTAAAGTTCTCCAAATGCCATGCACTGGTTTTAAATACTCTAAGCAGCAGCGCCATTTACATTTTAATGTGTAATATGATAGAAAACCTGTTCTATTCACATGCAAAGAACAAGTGCACACCCATTTTTCTTTGGCAGGAATTATGGGTGATACCATAATTCAGTAGTAAGGACTCACTGTTTCTTTACTATTTTATGTAGAATTAAATATTGAAATTGTTTCACTCTTTTTTTTCGTGCAGGACGGTAACCAATCACAGCTCAGCGAGGACGACATCTGCTCTACTGAAGACGTGGAGAAGTTCAAGATGGCTTACACAGAACTCTGTAACAATCCAGAAACACAAGATACTTTAGCATCTTACAAAAGTGCCGTTCTGGATTTGGTCGGATTAAAACAGAAAATGGCAGTCGACACTTGATATAAAGAAACAAGATTTTTATGAACATATCTTCCAGGCTTTCTGAATACTGGACAATTTAACAAACCCCAGGTGCTCTGATATATCCTCCCTTCGTGCTCGGGGGGGGGGGGGGAGGTGCTGGACTGGAGGTGTTAAATCCATGTGTATTTTGGATTTTTTGAAATCGTCAACCTCTTTCTTACCTTCAACTTCAGATTTGATAGAAATGGTTAGCTCTAATGTTGGTATTACATAATCACCAATCTTGCAGTTCTGTATCACTTCAAGAGTTGAGAGTAGGAGACAGCCAATGGAATAGTTAGGTTTGATCTTGGTTCTATGAAATCACCAATCACTTAAACTCCATAGAATTTCATATTTGGGTTAGCACTGCATTTAGTATGATGTACTAATCAAATTCATAGTCGTTGAGCACGTCTATGTCATATGTTCTACGTCATATGTTCAGCCTACCAAATTATTAGCTCAAATTTTGGTTGTATGCTAACGTTTGATGGTTTTTGTAACTTAAAAATATAGAGGTTTAATAAAACATCTTATTAGCTATTTCCTTGTCTTTTTGCCACTATTTTCGTGTCTGATATATTACATTTGTCTATGATACTAAGGGTATACAAAAGTTCTTTTTTTTAATCATCAACTATGATGGTACTTTGGGGTAGTCTACTTTTCAAACTTTGTAGAATTACCTCAAGTCTAACTTGTTATGAGGAAAGACAGGATATTGGCAGAGAAAATGCAAAAGTTGAAATTAAAATATTAATGTCTAGGTGTTTGACTTGTTGCTTTCAGAAAACTTAGCAGCAAACATTGTGGCCTTTAAAGTTAATTCAGGCATGGTAATTGGATACCCCATGGAGTACTACAAGAAGCATATTGTTTTACATGGTATTCAAAACTCCAGGTGGTTGCTACAGAGCTGGTATAAAACATCCATGGTTCAAAGCAAGGGTACAATGTGGTAATTCAGAGGAACCATTCTCGTTGAGAGTTAAATTGGTGGCTGATTCCTCTAATGAACAATGTATTGAGCCATTAAGTTTCTCTGCTCTTCCCTACTGTTTCAGTTTGTTAGAAAAGAAGAACATTCTTGGGGGGTTGGGGGGGGGAGTGGGGGATGGTACACTGTCACGTCGCCTCTCGGAAACTAGCAGCCATCAATAGCAGCCAATAGCAGCAGGCGTTCACAAAAGGACACTATAACACACCAATGCTATACCACAACAGCTCCACACGAGCAAATGGGCAACTTATCACGCAAGCAGCTGTTGATTTTTTTCAAATATGAATAATTTGTGTTATCTGGGGATTTGAGGATCGGAATAGCAGGGGCGGATGCAGGATTTGTGACAGGGGGGGGGGTCTGACTGGTCCAGCCGTACCTGAACGTAAGACTATCTAAGCGGAGCGCCACTTGGCGCGGAGCGTACCAGAAATTTTTGGCTTTACAAACCCCCCAAATGGCCGGAAACGCCACTTCCCGAGTATTCTAAGTTGCATGTACCTAGCCTGAAAATAAATATGGATCTCATGTCTGCAATTTCTCAATTGATGAGAAAAAAACAATCTATGAAATATGCTAATACATATCAGATGAGTTGAGATGATACAAAAATCATAATGCCATTAGCCCCCAATCCCCCTCCCGTTCCGTCACCACTGTTTGATGCAGGGCCGGATCCAGGATTCTGGAAGGGGGAGGGGTTTGGCCTCCAGTGATCCTAGGGTCTAATGGGAGTGGGTTTCCCTCTATCCATTGTGAAAAAAAAAAATTGAGACGTTCCTCGCCCATTGTTGATCGGAGAACAGTTTTATGCCTTCTCACCGCAGAAAACGATCTCTCTGCTTCACAGATTGTCACCGGAATGACACATGCGATCTGTAGAAGTACCACCAAATTAGGGAAAAGGTCTTTGTTACATGTGTGCAGTGCTAGCAACAGTGAATCTGGCGGATTCTGCATGTTCTTACATTTGGAGTGCCATACTTCCAATTCTGTGCGGAGGCTCTTGAACCGGGGCAAATCATCTCTGTTTCTCATGGTTTCTTCCCTCTCGTACAGTTCTTGTTCTTGTACAAGGTTAATCATTTCTGTTCTGTTTGTGTACACAGTATCAGGCGCGTAGCCAGGATTTGTTCATGGGGGGTGTTTTGCTGGAGACTGACATGGGGGAGGGGTCTAAGGCGAAAAAATGGAATTTTAAGGCCTCTAGATGCAAAATGG
>KN883190.1:112518-124663 GCA_000934455.1 Apostichopus parvimensis | reverse complement strand
TGGTTCCTGGTGGGGTCTTGAACAGGTTTACTAGAGATTGAGGGGCGGACGATATAACCACAATACCCAGGCGCGTATCCAGGGGGCGTTGGGGGCGCGCGCCCCCCGGGTAAGGAAAAGAGGAGGGAAAAAAAGAGAAGAAAAAAGGGAAAAAGAGGGGGAAAAAAGAAAAGGAGGAGAGGAAGGGAGGGAAAAGAAAAAGAAGAAAGAGAGAAAAAGGAGAAAAGGAGGGAGTAGAAGATAAACGCCAAGACCTCGGAAAGAAAAAGAGGAACAGTCATAATTACAGCGCTGATCCCTTTTATATACACAGGGTAGCCAGTGACAGACCGAGGATTACGGAGAGGATGTGCGCCTCACCCTACCCCTTACACCGACAACTCCATTTTTGACGTTTCCATTTTTCCTCTCTCACTAATGTATCTATTTATATACTATATATGGTCTATCATAACGCGTGTGTGTATGGACGCCTTAAACAATTGTACAATTGTGCTATGGAACCAACTGTGGCTGGTCTTGAACTCGACCGAGTCGTCGGGTAACATGACGCATTTCGGGGAGGGGGAGACCGCCCCCTCCCACCCTGAGCAAATTTTCTTTATGATATCGCTAGTAATTCCAAAATAGACAATGCTTAGGTGCAACTTACAAGGCCTGGGAAGTGTCATTTCCAGCGATCTGGGAGGCATTTTCGGTCAAAATTTTCTTGTGCGCTTCGCAGGATTCGCCCCTCCCTTGGCAATTTACTCGCTACACGCCTGTTCGAATTTGTAAAGCAAAGAGCAGATATCACATCATATCAGTGAGCATGAAAATGCATGTTCCAGGATGAACAGCCTCAAAACTGTCTATGTGTGTAGTCAAAGGCGTAGGAGCCCAATTGGATTTGGGGCTGCAGACTTGCCCGAGAAATATAACCAAAATTTTTCGCGCGCTTCGCGCGTGTTCAACATGTTAATGTCAATATCATATTAGCAAGCATCTGTCATTACATCGCATGGCATCGTGTACCCGTACGGTCCGTGAAAGTTGCGTAGCATACCGCCGGATGCTAATGTAAACAACGAAATGTCTTATGTAGATAGAGAAAAAGCATACAGCTCCAATTATGTAAAAACTCTCTTTTACAGTAGTAATGGCAAATTAGTCGGCCAAGCTAACAGCTTTATTTTAATTACCAAGGAGATAATTTTTAAAGTATTCATTTCCTTAAGCTACATCATTGCTATTTATTTTTCTTTCAGTAGGTGCCCGAAAAATTCTCAGCATATTGCCCGAATTTTCAAAGGGAAAAAATTGGTCGGGGGGGGGGGGGGCTGAGCTCCCGCCTCTTACGCCTAAGTGTGTAGTGTTCGGTTTCGAAATATCTGATATCGGAAATATCTGGTATTTTCATTTCCTTCAACGAAGTTTTATAATAGCCGTTATAAGAGGTTTTAATATTTGTACACAAATAAATTAACTGTGTCTGAATTTTCCAAAATTTCCTGACCAACATTCTTCATCATACTTCCTCTACTCCTGCAATTTTGACCTGTCTGTTAGGGGTTGAAGGAGGTTTTCTATATTGGTAGTCTATAGATTGAAGTTTGTGCAACATTATGGGTATGTTTTGAAGTGATTTTATTCACGAGAAATGTGAATTTTCAAATTCTGAACAAATAATGGGCTTCAAACCTTGAAATGTGGGGCTTTCGGATATTGTGGGCCGTGACGTATAGAATCACCTACAAAAGCAATGATCCACAGGACATGCAATGAGGTCGAACATGATGTGTGACTGGTGACAATCTTCAAAAAGGTTATGGATGGAAAAAAACTATTGGGAAATACTTGGTTCTCAGGCAAAAGTGTACAACTGCTTGGTCATTTTCAAGCCCGAGAAGTGCCATTTCCGGTGATCTGGGGGGTATCAAAACCAGAAATTTTCTTGTACGCTCCGCGCCAACCGATGGTGGCGCTCCGCTTAGATAGTAATTCGTGCCCCCCGGGTTAGAAAATCCTGGATACGCGCCTGATGAATGCGTTATGCATAATTGTGTAATCGTTTGATGGGATCTAATAATTATCGCAGGGTTTTAAAAAGGCTTATCTTTTTGATTGTACGTTAACATGGTTTGTTTCCTATTCTTTAATCCCCTCCCTCTCCCCCTCCCCTTCCCCATCCCCTCCTCCTCTCAAATACCTACAGCTAACGTTTGAGTCAACGTATTGGATCAATGAAAATACTTCGCAAAAGTGGCAACAAGTAACCATACAGTTTAGTTTGCAGATTTATCTGTAAATCTTTGTGGCATTTTCTTCTAAAGCCTTCATGACAAAAACAGAGAAACAATGCGAAGCATGCAAGCTATACATTAGCTATATCTTGCTATATAAATTAACCCATTACGGAGACATGCAGGGGATGGTAACAGCCGCTGATAGCAACCAGCGTGTGCCCGTTTATGGCAAGCAATATAGGACCAACACCGCATAATATAACCTCGTATTTAGTATATATACGCGTATTAAATCGAGTATATGCGTATTAAATCAGACAATATAACTGGCATGTCTTATAGCTTTCACATATGGAATATTATGGCAAGCAATACGGGACAAGCACCGCATAATGTATCCTCGTATTTAGTAATACGAATATATTACGCGTATTAATTCGAATATATAAACGCATATTAAATCAGATATTAACTGGCATGTCTTATAGCTTTCACAAACGAGCCTCGTGAGTTATCACATTGTATAGCCTCGCCAGTGCAATAAATGAGAGATTACAAAGTTAGTCTCTATTGACGTAGGCCCCACAGGCCAAACGTACTTAATCCTAGACAACAGCATGATGTAATACGTGTGTTCATTCGAATTAATACGTGTATATATTCAAATTAATTCGTGTATGTATTCGAAATAATCCTCGTATGTAATCAATTAATACGTGTTCATATTCCAATTCATACGCGGATATATTTAAGCCTTATGATTGGCTAATGATATATAATATATATTCAAATAAATACGCGTATATATTATGAGGTGTTTGTCCCACATGGCTTGCCAAACCCGTTCACGTCAAGCATGTGACACGAATATGGCAAGCCTAATCATTCGAAAAGCTCACTTTATCGCCGATAAACTCGGTTTTTCGAGAGAAAAACTCAGTATTTCGAGCGAAAAAGAGAAGAGTTTTCAAAAATCTGTTTGGATATTCCTAAACTTGGTTTCTGTACATCAACCTGGTTTAGGAATATCCATAAATCAAGTTGATATCCGCTTTTTATTCTTATCATCCAAGTTCCCTTTTCTCCAATCTGGTCACTATTTAGTTTAGTATGACAGGCACGGATTTAATCAAGAATATCGAATTTTCAATCAATTAAATTAATTATGCAATTTGTCCATGTTTTGTCCCTACTATACACTTCTGCAGAAAAGTCAAAATGACTGTTTTATTCACTAGAATTTATTATTTGTGCCTTCTTATTAAGGCCATTGTACTGTTGATGAAGACATATCAAAGTTTACCATGTGTTTATAAATTCTTAATATTATGTCCATTCTACGCTTCCGTACAAAGCCAAATGATCGTCCTATAGTGTTTTCCTGTTAACGATATTAATCTGTTTAATCACTAAAATCACAATGGAAACAAATGCATTAACAAGTGCTTTATTCATACGAACAAAAAAAAAGGCACAACGTATATACTATTACTGAAATGAGATCAATTTTGCTCAGCATTAGCAAACAAAGACTAAAAACAACAATATACCATCGCCTATCACAAATTTGGTTCTCTTCATTAATATATATGTTTCTTTAATATCTCTCTTATATATAGCTATAATTCTGTACAAAAAAATAACCGTTGGTTTTTTTCCTTCTTTCGTCGCAACACGACGAGAATATGGAGTTATATACAAATAATGGTTTTAATATTTGTTTCGGAATATCTCATTTGATCATCGATTAACAATATTATTATATTAATTTCAATATTAATAAATCATACAGCTGCACTATTAATCTGCTATAAACAATAAATAAATACATCATATAAAACAAATGAAAAATACATTTTTTTTATGACAGAAATATATATTTTTTTGTGCAAAAGACAGTTTTAAATTTCGTGTTGCGGTATCTTGAGGGATATACAGAGATTAGTAATGAATTTAAGGTTTTGTTTGTTTAACCAAGATCGCACCAGAAGGATAGATAACAATAATAACACATTAAAACATTGGATCATAAATTGTGGGACACAAACATTCTACACATTAACTACAACGATAGAGTAAAGGCTGACATTTCCATCCTGTAGTAGGATACTATTCAAGGCACGAGGCGACAGCATGACCTCCTATAGCTTTCATTCATTTATCTACACGGTCATTGTTGCATTAGATATTAGGCAGTTTGTCAAAGGTTTTGCCTGATAACTGGTTAACTATAGAAGCGGCCGCGGAGATTTGGAAAGACCCATAGATACAGATGTTATTGTACGACTGAAGGTATAATGCAAGACGCTAACGTTAGTTACATGGCTTGATCTAAATCAGGGGTTCCCTAACTTGGGTGCATGAACCCCCAGGGGGTGCGTGAGTTCATCCCAGGGGGTTCGTCAGACGTTTCTGAAAGTCAAAACTAGAGTAATTTTTGTTGAACTAAAATCTGATATGTCATATAATTTAGTAATGTACAAAAGTCGTTATATCGACAAACTCTTTTCGCGTTTCGTACACATATGTTGCCATATTGTTTTAATGCACTATATAATTTCACAAATTTGAACTCTAATATCTAACAAAACTGTCAATCGTACATGCGCCATTGCAGTGTCGTCCAGCCTCATTTAGAGTTTCTAATAGTTAACAACATAAATTAATATGTATTTTAATGTAGAGGTTATCAGTATTGGCAACGATTCCATAAATGGTCATTTATGATTCAAATAGTATGTCATTATACAGAAATGACATCATCAAAAGTCTGAGACTGAAGTGGCCTATTCGGAAATGAAGTGGAAATGTCTTTATTGGCTTTCAAAACACCACACTTGGTGGGAGGCTAAATGAACTTGCCTCATGTAAGTTGAGGAGATAAGTGGACTCATTAGACTATGTTACGAAATTATCTCTGAAATCTCCGCCAAACAAATAGCCTTAGACGCCGATATTTGCATTATTTATCCACACAATATGGGATTATTGAAGACAGTAGTACTTAATAAATGTTTTTTGTTTGTGAGTACATTATAATAAATATTTTGTTTTGTGTATTACTATTAGATCCACATTTTGAATTTTATACTATAGGATTACTAACTTTATGAAATGTGAAAGTTAAAATCAAAATCAAACTGTTAGCAAACTGCTTTCCACTCAAGAGCCTGTCTAAGAGAATGTGTAAAAGTAAGTTGGCCTGACGTTTCGATCCTAGCAGGATCTTCCAACTTACTTTTACACAATCATGAAATGTGGAAATAATACGTTGCTTATGTCAACTACAATTTGCGACTATGCTTTATTTTGTAGAGTTAGGGATGTCTTCTTTGATCAGACTTTGAGAAATATGTCTACAGTTTTCAGAGCTTTGCCGATTGAGTTTGATTGAGTTAATATGCAATTTTTAACATCAAGTGTATAGTCCAAACTAATTTTCATATATTTTGAGCATCGATTCTGAGGGTGCAATAGTCTGGCGGGTCTTGGGTCAATATTCAAGGAAGATCCTGGTTCGTGCACGCGTCTAAAAGTTTACGGACCGCTGTATACTAAGACAGCCAGATCCATATTTGAACAGCCGAAGGCTATATTACAAAGAATTAGTCAACATGAGTATATATCCACCACATTGAACTATATAACCACTGAACGAATGCCCTTATGACTGGCTCTAACTTATAACGTAAATATATTATATAGCATAAGTCTATTTTAGTTTAGGCAATTTTTATCCTTATACTATAGACGAAAGGTTTGTAAAACAATATTGAAAGACCATTTTATTCCTCGAGTATTACCCCAAAATTAAATCAGCTAACATTATTCTAAAAATCAAGTATTACCCCAAACATAAATCAGCTAAAAGTATTCTAAAAAACAAAAAATCTCTACTTGCATGGTACCTTTCTTAAACTTTAATTTCCTAAACATAATTGTTCCCAATAACACTACTAATATGCCCTCGATGATGCGCATGCCAACTACTTCTGTGAACACCATCTCTCAGTGAAGAACTACCAGATATCACTTCGAGAGCAATCTCTTTGGACCCCTCCAATTTGTTAGAGGTGTTGGTGTCAATCTCCAAATCCTGCTTGGTTTGACTCAGATTACCTGGGTCGGAATGTCTATACCCGACAGGAATTTTCGCTCTCTGTTTCTGATTCAGGTTGATCCCTTGACTAGATTTGGACAGTTCGGAGGAATGCAATACGTAAGAGCGATTTCGTAATGACGATCCGCTTGCCGAGTTTTCAAGATTCATTTGCTGACTGTCGTTGTGCGTCGACGCGCGAGTGTTGCTGCATCTGAAAAAGGATCTGGTCGTCTGGATCAATGCTTTCTTGAAACGTTTGTGAGACAAGGCATAAACAAAAGGATTCCAAATACACGACATCTTTGCAAAGACAACCGGCATGACTTGAAATGAAGAATTCAAAGTTTGGTTATTCTGTTGAAATTGACTGTAGAGAGCTATTATTGCGTATGGACCCCATGATAATGTGAAAATGACCGTCGCTATGATTCCGACCCGAGAGAGTTGATAATGAGCCATGAGTCGCGAGAATTTCGTAGTAGCGCCTCTTCTTTGAATGGCCATGCTTGTTTTTTTACTCTGCGTGCTACCTTTCTGATCCTTACTCAATGCGGGCTTAGCAGAATAGCTTTCAATTTCTTTTCTATGTTTACGCACGGTTAACACTATTTTCACGTAGCAAATAATGATGGTTAATATCGGTAAGGCGAAACCACCTACGTACAGTAACGCAATGTGTATTTGAGTGGTCAAGTTCCTCGTTATGTAATCAAAGGTACATCCAATCCCAAAGCCTTCCTCTATGTAGGCGCCAATCCCCACGAATGGAGGAAGACTCCACAGACAAGCGTACAACCAGACCAGAAAGATAATCACCATCGTCCTGCTTCTCGACACATTCATCAGAGCGTGAAAGCAGTGGCAAATAACGTAATATCTGAAGAATAAAAGGGAAAGTATATGGGGAAATAGGTGCCATGATTCACTATGCCTGATCATAACCTTTAATATGTCGACAAAAAGTGGCACTATTTCTTTAACTGAAACTGACACTTCTGATGTACGGGAAAGGGTCACTTTTCAAAATTATTCACACAGTATAGACGGGAAGAAATGTGTCACATCGTTCGTAGAGGAAACAAAGAAGTTATGGTGAAAATAGTAAAGCTAAGCGTTCACTACACACCCCACGCCTCTTTTCAACAGGTTATGTGGATGTATAATACTTTAGTATAGGAGCTTGTTATAGATTGAAACCTCTAGAGAACCGTGTTTTTTTACTCTAAGAGAAACTTTTCATACATTTAGACGGTCGACGGGTTGGCTGACTGATATTACGTGTTTACTTCCCAAGCACCATTCGAGCCGGCCCCTTCCACAAGTATTATGGTTTGCCTTGCAAACCCTTTTGATCAGGGATGTCTTATTACACGTCCCTGACGGGATGATGAATTCTACAAATAATAATGATAACAGTGTGAATGACTTCTACAATCACGTGTGATCGGCTTACCTGTCTAAGGCTATTGCGGCCATGCTGCCTATTGACACGAAACTGCAGATGGATCCCAGGAATGCATAGATATTGCAAACTGATGACACATGAAAAGACAAATATGGCCGTCAAATGCAACAATGAAAAATTGAAATTGGGTTTTCCAACGATCAAAAAAAAGTATTGAAGCTGGTTACATATTGACATATAATGACGGCATGGGCTTCAGAGTGAAAAACTGTTAACATTCCACATTGAAAATATGTAAAGAAGACACAAAGAGAAAATGGAATGTGTCAGGTCATAGAGGTACTATGACGTCATATCGAATTGCAAACACTACAGCTCCCATACACGACTTCTCTCTCCCAAACGGAACACGATTTGTCTCATCTGGTATAACATCTTATCTGTTATAAGTTCTTCATCTCAAAGGCCTCTTTCGTATAAGCTAAAGTTCGAAGTTGGGTTTGTGTCCCTTTTAACTAAAGGAACATATTGTGCATTCCAATAAACTTTAGCAAAGAACTTGAACATTTATCGGATAACAAAAATAGTTGGAACGTTGTAGTATGATATTCAAGATTTATATTGGACCACTAAACATTCACAAATTTGAAGTGGGGTGCAGAATTCTCGTTTTTGCTCATATTAATTAAGCAATAATATAAATATGATCATCTAAAAACTAATAACAAAAACCTGCAGCTTCAATGGACATTATGAATCGGAAGCCATAAATGTTGCATTTTATTTCTAGAAGTATACAGTAAATGATACACGTATTAATTACTCAAATAATTAATTATGTACTATAATTATGTAAACAAACACTGGTAAATCATCTTTTCTACATGTTTAGTTCGGATTATCAGTTTATTTACGTTTAAAATAGTCCCTTTAACCAGGGTTATACTCTGAAAAGAAACTTGATGATGACATCAGCCCCTATATAAGTTATTTTCATCAATACTCTAGGTTGTGAATCTCAATAACTATATAAGTAGATCATATTACCAGCTTCTGTAAACAACGGAGTATTTTCAAAGTCATGATATCTAATAATTTTAATAGTTATACAACTCTCGAAATAAATTTATTTACGCATATATACGTAACACATCAGATAAAGGAAGCGTCGATATGATAGATACAAACTGTAAGTTAATAGATCTAATCTCACATATTACCTCTAGATAGAGGGACTGATATAGTCCCCTGGCGACTATATCAGCTGTAAATGAGATTTTCAATTTGAGATAAGATGGAGTAAAAATAATACTATATATTCTCAAAGTCACATTTGAAGCGCACTCAACTTAAAACGATCGTATTTTGTATCTTGCTGCTTCTTGCAATTTGTTTTTTCACCTTTTGAAAGTAAAAAGGGACAAATTCTATGTGAAGTTGAAAAGGGGGTATAGGTACACCCCCTAGTTCCACGCCTGCATTAAATACCAAATGTTTATCAATGAAGTTGGGTTTTACATATATATTCTCGCATACGAATTATTCAATCAGCTCATTTGCATGAGGAGCGAACATAGAATGTGGCAAAATGGATTATTTTGCCGTACTCTGTCTCACTTTTGTAACATCTTAGAACTGCTGAAGTTGCACTTTTAGGATTTAAAAAATAGTTCAGGATTTACATTACCATGCAGCGAGTCATGATAGCCGACGTTATCGGCGAATTTAATGTGGTCTAATACAACACTCGAGACATTAAAAAAGAACGAAGCCAGGACCACGCCATAGCTTACGGATCGCGCCTCATTACCCTTCTCCATATGTATTGTAAGGTAATGCCTATTTTCTGGGCATTGTTTATATACATGATACAAAAAACGACACATTTCAATGTTGTTTAATTAAAATATCATAGTATTACTTACAAGATTCTCCCAAATGCCAGTACCCATAATGGATCGATAACAATATAATAGGGCAGTTACAGATGATCATTGCCAAGTCACTCACTGATAAATTCACAATCAGGAAATTCGGAGGCGTTCTCAATGCTTTAGTCCTGTTAAACCGAATAAGAAAAGAAAGAAAACGAAAATGTAAGAATGATTTTTTTAAGCCTACACCTGAAAATAACATATACAATGTCGTGGAAGGCTAATATGACATCTTACCCAGGGAGTTGTTATTCAACAACTCCCCGATCTTGCTATTGGTTTACTCTGTGTGTCTTCGGATATATATGCATATTGTTTACACCTCAGTAGGGACTGTTGGCTCCTTCTCTTTGTAGAATTAACTTATATTATTGTACTTTGTGAAATTGGACTGGCGGCTACGTTAGGATGAAGTGTATAGCTTTGTTAAAGTTACAGATATATCCCCCCCCCCCCCCCCCCACCACCACCATATGGGGAAATCCATGCAAAATCTATAGTGGTGTATCAACTTTTTCAACCCCTGGGACCGTTCAACTGCAGTGCATGCAATCATGCAATGAGCCCTACCGGCACTGTGGATCCACATGTAATACTCTGGCGTAATCAGTTCATCTGGCCCGGGACCACAGGGGATATAATGGGAGTAATTGTGCGTATCGTCTAACCTAATTTGCTCTATGGTAACTATTAAGTTAACATATTACGTCGGGTTCCGTCCCCCCCTGCAAGCCACCTCGTACACACACATACATATACACAAACTGCATATAAAAACGAAAAACTGAAAACGTATGCTAGGTTGCATGAAAAATATCATTCGAGACATTCTATCCGTCCCCACCCCTACCCCAAGGGACCACCCCTACCCCAAGGGAAAGGGAAAAAGATGAAGGAACGCGAATAATTGAGATCATACGGACTGTGTGGCTGAAATTATATTCCCTGAACAGCGTTGTTATTGTATTATGCTATTTCTATGTCTTCTTATTTTGTCGTCCCGAGTTGAATTCAGAATTGTTACTCCACCCTTACCCGTCCTTACACTGCATCACTTGATGTCCATATTTAGTACTTTGAATACCCTTTTTATTTAATTATAATTTCTCTGTCTTCACCAAATGAAAGGACCTAATCTTGAATGCAAGGGCCTAGTTTGAACAATTTGAAATTTCAAGAATAGTTTTGCGATTGCCGTTAATACAACAAGTTTTGTCACTCAATGTATATGGAATATTATACCCTCCACTGTTTATCTCCTACCTCTCCTCTTCCCCTGTTGGTTTCTTTCTTTCTTCTCTCCATTCCTTGTCTACTAATCCCCTTACATCTATCTCATTGTGTTCACCATGCTCATTAACCTGTCTGTATTCTGTGCGTGTTTTTGTCCCTTCTGTTACTGTTACTTGTCATTTAGCCTTTGAAGAAGATCCTGCTAGGATCGTAACGTCGGGCCAACTTACTTTTACACACCCTCTAATGTTATGTAATCTAAAAGGAAAAATTGTTTGAATAACAGCTTCCATTCCAATACTAGACTCTGGCACGTCTGTTTTGTGAATTTCGAATCCTTGACCTCTCTACATTGAGAACTTAGACGCTGTTCTTTAGCGTAATACTCCCTCCCTCTATAAATAACATCACTCCGCTTCGATGGCAACAGAGGAGAGGGAGGGAGTGGAGGGAGTGGAGGGAGTGGAGGGAACAGCCAGTTACGCCTAAATAAACTTGGCAAAGTCTATACCAAAACATTTATTACTAACGTCTTGACATGTTCTACAGCAATCTATTCTTCAAACATTCAAGTGACTACCTGTTTTCTTGGTATATTTTTATGATAAGATAAAATCTTTCGTATATAGCACAATTTCTTTTGTCCAATTGTGTAATACAAATCCTTAACCAAATTCTCTAGATGAAATACGAGAATTGTTTGAAGTTTCTTGTTGGATTACAGCTGATTTCATATTTGACAGTGCAACTTCTCAAATTCCTCCTCAACACTTTGTAAAAGACTACACTCCTATATTATTGCTGTTTTTAAGATTTTATTTTATCGCTCTATCAATTTTATGCTTTATTGTGATGTGCCCTGAGATCATGCATATTTTGATGTAAGGCGCTATATAAAAATAAATTATTATTAAATGCCGTGATAACTATCGGTAATCTTATAGGGTATTTAAAATGTTAAAATGTTAACCAAATGTTTCCTAAGTGACCACCCACGTTTACCAGTCTCTGTAAGTAATTGCATGCGTATTATGATACGTATATTAAATATACCATGCTTCCCACATGGATAAGACGCTGCATTCTCTAAACGCAAATGCAGGTCATATCGAAGCTGGATGATGATTTTGGGCCCTGAGGAGGGCCACGTATAGGTATTTGGGTGACGTTTACTTTATGAATCATTGTTTGCGTATTTGTGTGATATATATCTTAGGCTTTGTTTTTATTATTTAATCGTGAATGT
>KN883190.1:95180-105357 GCA_000934455.1 Apostichopus parvimensis | reverse complement strand
GCTGTAAGTCGGTAGTATCTGCTATTAGGATTACAGTAAGAATTGAGGATATGTGTAATTCCAATCAATCCAGTTGTTGGGATTTATTGGGATTTGTTGGGATTACACAAATCCTCAGTTCTTACTGTAAACCTATAATAGCACATGCTACCGATTTATCAGATTTGTCAGCACGATCCAGTTTTTACTGTGGTACAAACTTTTAAGATTTACAGTAGTTACTTGTCATCTCTGTGTGAATCGGTTGCTAGGTGCTATCTGTTATGTACAGATCAGTGGTTATGAACATATTCCCCAACAACATCTAAGAAAAATCATTTTATTCCATTTCGGGGAGTGATCACAAATTTAATGTTTTTAATTTTGTTCTTCAAACAAGGCTAAAGACTTGGTCATGTCTATTTATGATATCATCGAGCCCCGTATAGTTCAATTCTTTATAGTAGTTTTCTGTATACTTATTAAAATGTTAAATTATCTGTTAAATTAACTGAAAATCACAAACAGATTATATACTTAATAGCTACGAGGATATTACCTCTTCTTTGGAGATACGCGCTATACTATTTATCAAACTTTTAACCAGGCGCATGAACAAGTAAATATCCCTTTCCGAAGGGACATGTGATAACTTTTCTCTATATGAATATATACGGTACAGCGTGTATAAGATTGCTCAAAACTTTATGATTTCACATTGACTTTGAGTGTCATTTGCTCTTATACAGCATTTATAATAAAAGAATAATTGATAGAGTCACTTAAAGGATGTGAAGACTCGCGCACGAAGAAACGTCTCATGCCGGTAATCTGACCTAGTTCCGAATGAGGTGTAACAGAAGTGTTAGACACCATTGATTCCAGAAAATACACACACAGCTTGCTACCGTCGTTAATTAGACACTAGTACAGTCAATACAAACAGCTACGGTCAATACCTACAACACGGTGTACATAGCAGCGATGGCCATCTCATGTCTAGATAAAATATAACAAGGTATCACGTTTCATTACTGTCATTACTGTAGCGACAAGAAGAAAACTTGACTTGCAAGCAACGGAAAGTTAACTTTTCAGAGCGGCACGCGGTTTGGGGTGTGTCTTCAATGCCTTTAATATACACATCGTAATGTCACTGAACAATTTTCTTTTCCAAATATTAACAATGTAAAGTGTTTTATTTTTCAAGAATAATGAAAATGAGAGAAGATACATCAACTATACTATATAGTGTCGTTCTCAGTTGGAGTAACTAGCATGATAATCTTCTAGGGAAGATGTTATGTTTTTTCCTTTATTCACTGTCCCCGGTCACTAAGGCTCCGTCGAGTCTATTTTACTCGACCTCCATTAACCTCGAATCCTCTTGAAAGGCATTGAAGACTCGCCCCAAACCGCGTACCGCGCTCTGAAAAAAATTAACTTTCCGTTGTTTACAAGTGATGTTTTCTTCTTGTCGCTACAAAATGCAGACAGTAATGAAACGTGATACCTTGTTATCTTTTATCTATCTAGACCTGAGATGTCCATCGCTGCTATGTACACTGTGTTGTGGGTATTGACCGTAGCTGTATGTATTGACTGTACACTAGTGTCTAATTACCGACGGTAGCAAACTGTGTGTGTATTTTCTGGGATCAATGGTGGTGTCTAACACTTCTGTTACACCTCATTCGAAACTAGGTCAGATTATCGGCATGAGACGTTTCTTTGTACGCGAGTCTTCACACCCTTTAACGGTTAACGGTCATGGTTTTGCTACTATGGCAACACAATCTGTATCCCGTAGATACGATACACTATACACTGTCATCAGGATTGATAGTAATGGTCCCCGTATTAAAAACAAATTAATCATGCAACCTTCCACGTCACAAATCTTTACGTTTACGTGATTTGTATTTCTACTTGGAACGTAGACCTGTATCTTATTAGTTTGATTATAAATTCTTTGTAAGATATATTACATTCTGAAACGTCATGCTAGCCGGAAGCTATTTTAAAGGTCCTCGAACGTGTAGGCCTACATATGCATATTAATATAACTATAGAGGATCCTTATACTGATTGGACTCAAACTTTTCTTTGTCGGAGAACTAAGATTTGAATGGTCAGTTACCGGACGATGAGAGGTGCGTAAAATATAAAAATAAAAAAGACCAGCACAGAGGGGGGGGGGGGAGCCGTAGTGACGATAGTACATTACGTACGTCTTGACCAGTAAAATTCATCATAGTGACCCAGGCTGAAAACGTTGGTCATCATATTTTTCATCGCCCTTCCTTTATTATACCTTCTGCATTACTTTCATGCAATTGTTCTAATTAGTCTAACCATTGAGTGAGCTTGAAAATGTCATGACATTGAGTTATTCATACTGAAAGAATAAACCAAATATATACACTATGTTTCGGAAACCTTTACAGAAAACGAAAATAGACAGAAAGGGAGGGGCGAGGCGTGGGGCGGGGGAAGGATGAGGGTGTTGTCTTCGGGTTCTCCAACTGCAGGTAAATCGTGATACTGTATAAGAAGAAACATCAGTATGAATCGCATACTGGATATTGCCATGATGTAACAGTATACTTAGATTACTCAGGCTGGTGATACCAGCACAGTGACAATAACAAGTTTTTTTTTATGCCATGCATGGTAACTTCCCTTCTCCATTTTTCTCTTAATTTCTTTCGTGGCATTTTGTGGCTCTTCGACGTCTAGTTAAGATGTCATATGTTTTGGTATAGCATCACATCCATGCATAGTTAGAAGCCATGCACAGGTACAATCAGGAAGACTACTTATCGCGAAAGTAACTGAAAGATTTGCTGGTCACTCGAATAACTATAATTAAACCCACTATCATCTTGATATATACTGGCTACTGTTATTCATTTAGTATTCGGAATATTTCTTATCTTTCAATATTGCGCAATCGGCAGATAGCTTTAGCCTAATCAGTGATGATACCTATGGCAGCCTTGGTCAATAGTTTAAGTATGATAATGAAACAACTTGTCACATATCTGTTCTGTTACTGTTGTCACTATTTGCGAGTGTTGCAGATGCTATGGCAGTGTTATGTTTTGTATTTCATCTCCTCTCCTATTTTAGTTTACATGTTTGTTTTTTCGTTTGTCCTCTTCGCCGGCTCTCCGGTGCCACCTTTTCTTGCGGTTTTCTTGGTTAATTGTTTTTTTTCTTTGAAATTGGGGGACGGTTTTCACTTCACTTTTTTCGTTTTTTGATTTTGGGATTTTGGTTGGCCGGGGTTCCGTTTTTGGCCGGTTATTTTCCCTTTTCGTTTTTCCGGCCTTTGTTTTTGGGAAGGTGCTATGTCCCCATAAAAGTAGCAGACGACAATACCAACTTCCGTCAAACAGTTGGATGTTGCAAATATTACAAGCATTGTCCCTACTTAACTAACATAACTACATATATGCTAACAGTGTTGTCTTGGGCAGTCAGGAGGTTTCTGCATGTGTGCAAACACATTTATATTGTAACAATTACAACAGTGTAAGAAAAGTGCTATGCTGCTAACACAATTAACGAATTGTTTCAATCATGTCACAATTACACAACGAAGCCGCCAGGCCAAAAGCTCGAGTGATCAACAAAGTAACTACTTCGTAGAATCTTATGAAAGATTCGTCATTGCTTTTGTGATTGTTGTGATGACCTATTCTTCAGTTCATAATAATAACGAAGGTATAAATGCATCCAAGTGATAAGTGAATTATTGACACGTGTTATTTCTTATAAAGAATTGACACTTAAGAAAGTCCTTCACGTTTGACATCCTGTAGTTTACAACAGAACACAAAAAATTAACAATGTAAAGGCCTATCATATATTTACAAATAATCTTCAAGTAAAGAATTTGAAAATCTTCCCCTTGTGGTTTTTAATTCTCTTGCATTACTGCACGGTGGTGACAACAGTGGGCGGTTTACCAATCTTGTACAATTTTTCATTCCACTGGGTTTATGCAAGGTATAGTGAATATAAATGGTGAACCTGAATTAACGTCATCTTTTACAGAGAATATGCATGTGTACCTCTTTTCCTAACGACTTTTGGCGTTATTGTTATTATTTGCTGGCTGTCTTAGTGTGATGTTGGTCAACACGTCGATGTATTAAATTACACGATAGGCTACTATATACGACACTTATTATATACACTTATTATATACGCTACAATACCTACCATGATCACTCGATGTTGTGAAGTGACAGTCGATTTCTATGGAACGCCAATATAAGAACTATGTTAACCACATATGATGATCATGTCAAATTGTATGATAATGTACTGAGAATACCAGTTAATGTACCGTACTACAGGTATTCGTATGATGAAGATGTGATCATGATGTATAAACTACATCTCTTCAAAACTGATTAGGAAGAGGAGCTTACGTCATCACCATACAAGTTTGCAATGTGCAGTATTCCATAATCTCTTAGCAGAGAGGGGGGGCTGGGGCACGTGCCCCACCTTTTTCCAAAAGCAAATGTGCCCTACTGGCAAATAAAATGTGCCCCTTTGATGAAGAACTGTCTTTTGGATATCTTAAGCCTTTGTTAATTTTAAAATTTTATTTTAACTATTTATTTTTAGTCTGTACATGCTATTATTAAAATGGCATCCCATATTTTTTTTTAGCACGGTTTAACAATAAACAATCTCAATAAATAAAATCTCAATAAAAATAATGTTGCAGCGCACCATCATAGTATTGATTGCATACTAACACATGTATATTTAAGTGATATGGCCGGTGTGTATCGGTATATAACATAACTAGTGGTGGTTGTGGAATGAGAAAGTGCCCCTCTGATGCTGTGCCCCCACCCCCCCCCCAACACTTTTTGGAAGCTTCCTACCCCCTGTTTCTTAGACAAACGCAGACATATGTGACTACAGTTGACAATTATGACTGAATAAAAAGCTCTTGATGATCTAAAACCAATATGAAGGCGTCATTATGAATTATAACTACCCCGCTTTACGATACCAAAGTGCTGTTGCTTGTTGCATATCATTATTCAAAGTAGCATTTTCGACACAAGAAATGTTGACAATAGATAGAAGAGGGGAAATGGGTCAAAGTGTTGATTGTGGAGATACTGTGAGGTCAATCTGTTTTATCGATACATGTAAATAACCACCGAGAAGAAAAGTAGCGTAATGACGTATTCAGTGGTGTTTCAAACTTCCGCCAAAAAAGAAGACTAACTCTTCACGTGTTATAGGTCGGGAGAGCGGGACGAAAGGAATAGGAATCAAAACTGACCTTAATCTAGAGGTTATGTTTAGCATTGTTGGTCCCAAACGTATAGACATGCGCTCAAAATTGTACAGAGATTCAAAAATTCAAAGTTGTCTAGGATTTTATATTAAGCTAACAGCCAAATCAGATGCAACCATTTGATTGTGAATGCGCATACTGCAAGAGTTCACGAGAAAGCAGTGAAAATAAAAGATGTTGAATATTATACAGTGCAAATTTTTGTTAGTACCAAATTGAACTGTTTTGTTTTTCTTATTTATCCACAGATGAATATAATATTTCTACAAACAAAGCTGTATTTTTTATTTAATTATTAACACCAGTGAAAACATTTGACAGTTAGGCAACTTTGCAAACGGTTATCACAATGTCTGTACAATAAGTAAACAAGAAGAATCTATTAGGAAAGTAAAGACTTTGAAGACCATATACTATGATGACGTCACAAACCTGTACCATACTGTGTGTTTGAGGTAAGGACGTGTAATAACATGTATATTCAAATCACTAATATCTCCAGTTAGGGACAAGTTCAATGGGATCGGGTTTTAACTAACAGCATTGGACAGCTTTTCACCTCAATCTACTAGAAAGAGTAACATTGTCTGACACGGGAATAAACATATAAATGTTTTATAACATGTATGTACCCATTCCAACCTACGTTGCTTATGGAAGCAAAACGACGGAAGCGAGGCTAAGTGCAAAATAATTGTACTTTTTGATAAGAAAAAGAAGACTTTCGTCTTTGAAGAGGAGTACATTGCAAATGTCACTATGGATGAGTTTGAATACTTTTATGGTTCGATTAGCAAACATGTTCGGATATGAAGTCACATTTTATTGTAGCGGCTGGTGGACTTTTTGTGGATTATGGTTAAATTCATGTTTATAAATACGTTTTATCACTTTTAGTATGTCTTGTATATCGTGTCTTTACATTGTAACACATTAAATAGAAAATGACGCAACGTTAAAAGGTACTTAAACAGTCATAAAGGTAAAAACAAAACAAATGTGTATTATATAGGCCTGTATTCGAGGGGGGAAAACGTGCGAAAAAAATAAACACCATAGGTATAAAAGTGTAGTCGGTTTCAAAATAAAAAGAGTAACTTTGTTGTTTATATGAAGTTAAAAGAACATGAGTTGGTTGAGGTATTTTAACTTATAAAACAATGGCGAACATTTCGGCCTGCACTGGTGAACCGTTGCACTGGTGAGCCGACGTCATGATCAAGTTAGCCTTAAAGAAGCATTCCAGCCATTAAACATACTTTAAATCTGAATATCTTGAAAACCGGAATAGCTACTAGAAATATTACTTGCTCTTACTTGGAGGGGGGGGGGGGGGGGTTGGAGACTGTGACTAATCAAGACAAAACAAAACCTGCCTGAACAAAGATTAGTAACAACAAATTTATAAATTTATAAAAACCAATAACTGTTCAACAACCCTAATTGAGCAACAGTCAAGCATGTTTCTGTGTTCCCCAGCACTATGCATATTTAAATCATTATATATAAGAGGTCATAAACCGTCATAGTAATATATGGGGTAAATAACATTTAGTTTTGAGATGTAAAATACAATTCAGTAATTTATTATTTTAAATTGACCGAAGCTTAATGTAAACGAATGTTCCTGCAGACGATCTCTTATTCCATACCATAAAATCAGAATAACAAACCAATCAATGAACTAGCTTACCAGCTCAGAGGTCGGATTTCAGATCAGGTTGAAAGACCTTTTTTCGTTCTCTCTTTCTCTCTTTTACATTTTTTTCAGTTTTTTTTCTTAAAAGTAATCCACGATTCTGTCACCTGTGATTGCCTTATAATTTACATTTACATGGACATATTAATGTATGATACTTTTAGAAACGACGTTGTTGTTGTTATTATGTTAAGTGCGTGGTATGGTGTATACAGTTGTTCGCCACCTGATACACACAGGGAACACCGTAACTATACTGTAAATCTTAAAGTTTTGTACCAGAGTAAAAACTATCAATTGTATGTGCTATTAGGATTACAGTAAGAACTGAGGATATGTATAATCCCAACAAATCCAGTTTCATGCGTTTGTTGGGATTACAATCCGATAGGATCTAAAACCATATAATTTTCATTCGCTTCTTAGTTTTTCATTCTCGTTTCATATGTTTTTCAAGCTACAATGTGGACAGTGCTGACACTGAAACCCAGTGGCGTAGGAAGGTACCTTTGAGTGGGGGGGGGGGGCTGAAGACTGATGGTCGGCCTGGGGGAGGGGTCTAAGGGGCATTTCCAGGTGGCCTCAGATGCAATTTGGTGCAATATAGCACACTTCAACACCCACTCCATGGTATTTGTAAATAATTTTGCATTTTCACCTGGCCTTAGATGCAATTTGGTGCTCCAAATGAGATTTTTTTCTCATTTGGAAATGAAAAAGGGGTTTTCTGACTTGCGGAGCGGGGGGACGGAATGATACTTCCGCCTCCCCCATATTTTTCACTGGGGGGGGGGGGGGGGGCGCCCCCAGCCCCCCGGTTCCTACGCCCTTGCTGAAACCTATCGAATCGATTTAGGTTAAATATTATAGATTCAAACCCATCTCAGCCTTTATTGTAAATACACAGGCTGCAATAAATAAAGAAAATACATCAAAAATACAATTGAAGCACTATATGAGACGCGATGATGTCATATTTCGACTTGATCAAGTCGTCAGCCTGGTGTGTTAAAAATAAAATAAAAACACTCAACATTTTATATATACAAAGCCCTTCATTTATTTTTCTTAAATATATTTTTCTTATATTATTGTCATCTTTAATGAGGGTAGTCCTGCTCAGTGCAGAAGCACTGCTTTCCAGAGGAGTCCTAAATTTAACTTCAGTGCGATCTAACGATGTCTGCCTAATCTCTGTAATTTAAGGTAACATAATTTTTTGCAGGTATAGACGATATATATTGTGATACCACCCTTACAACAAGTCTAACTTTTTAAGAAAGACACCCAGATAGGAAAACCCACTTATCAGACTCAGAAACCTAATGAATCTATTAACGTTTTACATATTTCGATTGATAAGAGGTAATCAAGTTACCATAACAGAAATGCAAAACACACCGTACTGCAAATGACTTTTCAATGATATCATCAATAATTCTATAAACCTTCAACTCTTTTGTGGTGGGGGTTTCCTTTGTTTTCTTCAGATATTAACATGTTTGACTTCAAACACGCTCACACACGCAAAGGCATACAACAAAGACATGAAAATAACTATATATGCTCAGGTGTCTTTTTTATTATTAATATATTATATACGGTAATAGTTCACTAAAAAATATCGTTGATTGTAACATTTTTAAATTTACCCAATACATTTAGTTGAATGTTGTTGTTTTATTCTATCAGGTCATACACAAGACATTTGTTTTAATGTTTGGATTGTTTATTAGACGAACAGCTGCTCTAAAGCTCTTGAGCCTGAGAAAGAGAGAGAGAAAGAGAAATCAATTTTCCGCCTTCGGCATAGATTTGAGTACAAATGACTGTGTTTGTAAATTCGTGCAAATTAACGTGGGGTGAGTAACATTACGGTCCATAGTTTGTGGTTTTACAGCAATCATGACAATTCCCGAGGTATAAAGCCATGCCGTCATAGCAGTACAACACATATTATATAAAAATTAAATATTATATTTTTCCACAATTTAATTTTGACTGGATGAGGATGGTTCAAGCACTTGAGGGTACGTATGGTATCTAACACACAATCTGTGTTTATACACAGTATTTTAAACGGACCTCGCGGCATTACGTATAAACTGTCTCATGAAATATAATAATCAGCAGTTATATTTACGACGCTTAAGCAGCAACCACTAATGTGGGAGAAACCCTCAAGGGCCTATGGATTACAACTTACATGTCAGGTGGCTTCCAATTCAACATTTTAGCTCAAATTTGGATTTTTTTCAATTTAGGAAGTCATTTCAGATGGGAAAACCGTCGATTTCTCTTGGATGAAAAACCCACATTACTTTGACCCGACCGAGTATCGAACCCGGAACCTCCTGATTACTAAGCCTCATTGCTTCAAATGCCACCGCCTTTATCCACTCGGCCACAGCACCGGTTTATATAATCGGCTTGCCAACGATGAGAAAGCTCTCCAAATAAATATAGCCTATATATGACGATCCTTAATTTTGACATTTGGGCATTTAAATATAATATTTTTGTATCAAGAAAAGAATGGTTTGGCAGTGTATAATACGACCTCATGCTGAGAATTTCGAGAATAGTTGCTGAATGAATTTATCATTACCTTATCACAATTATTACGGTTTACTGTAGAAGTACTATGTCGCTGTGACCATAGTACATGTTCATATATATATTCAACCCCAGGTAGCGGAATATATTTATGAATACATCTCAACATATGATCATTCAAGACATCTAATGTGTCTTAATACCTCAAGCTGTTGATATCATTCGTGTATAATTCGTGAATGTCAGTCTCGGATAGTTCAACTGAACCTTGTTCCTTTGGAGAACACACCGCTCCCCAGTTATACGTTAAAGCTGACAAAATTTACAATTTCTGCCACCGTGCGACAGATTCGAATATATAATTGAGAAGTGAGAAATAAAGATGTACAATGTTTCTCGCTTCTTCAACACTGTAACAATATAGACTGTTGAGTTAACAGTTATAAACTATTCTCCAATGAAATAAAGAGGAAAACATTTGTAGCCTCGAGGTATTTAACTATATGCCACATCTTTTGCTTAAACTTAAAACATGGAACCCTCACATCTCAAAAGGGCCTCACGACTTTAATTGGGTTCTCTCTCAAGAAGTAATTTTGAGATTGGCC
>KN883190.1:42918-68153 GCA_000934455.1 Apostichopus parvimensis | reverse complement strand
GATGATGATGATGACAACGACGATGGTGACGAAGACGATGACCATGAAGATGACGCTGATGACGATGACGACGATGATGACGATGATGACGATGAATTTATAATGTGATCTCGACATACCTTAACTGAACTTCGACCGCCACAAGAGTAATATAGGCTAATGTTTCGTATACTTAATATAGCGCAGACTTGTATCAAGTCACGAAAATTGTTTTGTAAACTTAAGCATGCATGACACATACAAACGCACACGTCCGCATGACTGGAATGGCTATACGAAGGACATGTATAGCATCGTAAATCTACATGCCATAAATTTGATTACTGTAATTACTTCATCTTGGAACTCTGAGAGAAACGTAGCCTACTTTCGCCATACTGTTTCCTCTATCATAATGAGATTGATAATAAATTCCGAAAGTATCGATTAAATGTTTATCAAAAGATGAAGGTTCATTTATCAAGTTCAGAGAGGAGTTATATATAGTTGGTTTTTCATATTTAGATATTTTCATTGTCTAGGATTGTACGAGCAGCAATGTTAATATCTCTACAGATAAATCACCATGACATGACACATACGCTGCTGCTAATTTAATGGTATAAGCACGTCTCAGTAATTTAATGAACCTGCAACTTTAAAGGCATTGAAGACTCGCCCTAAACCGCGTGCCGCCCTCTAAAAAAAAAAGTTAACTTTCCGTTGCTAATTGCAAGGGAAGTTTTTCTTCTTGTCGCTACAAAATGCAGACAGTAATGAAACGTAATACCTTGTTATCTTTGATCTGGACCTGAGTTGTCCATCGCTGCTATGTACACTCTGTTTTGGGTGTTGACCGTAGCTGCATGTATTGACTGTACACTATAGTGTCTAATTACCGACGGTAACAAGCTGTGTGTGTAATTGCTGGGATCGATGGTGGTGTCTAACACTTCTGTTACACCTCATTCGAAACTAGGTCAGATTACCGGCATGAGACGTTTCTTTGTGCGCGAGTCTACACTCCCTTTAATAACGGAGCTGATTCAATGTCATATTCCATGTCTTGATCAAGTTACCACAGTATCATTTTCCTATGTCATACCCTTTTTTCTATAGGGAGGAGTTAGAGGCGATTCGTAAATTTCTATTAATCTTATCAAACCTTACGAGTGGTGCTCAATATACGATTACATATTCATATAGTTATAGGTACAGAGATACGTATAATAAAGCGCGAGTAAAGAGTTGTTTTTCTTGCAGCCTGTAGTAAATTAACATAGGCATATCCCGGATGTCGTTTGATCGATCAATATACCTTGTAATTTTGAAACGTGTTTGAAATGTTTTCAATTGTAAGATCATTTCAGATACATGCACCGGAGGACATTTAACTATAGATTATTGATCAAATTAAGTGAATTTACAACCGGAATAGGTTTTACCTTTTTTGGGGGACCTGGCTATATATGCAGTTTGGCGCGCCCAATAGTCCTCGAGGCAACCAAGGCATGTGTGGCTGGGGTGCTTTAGTTTGTTAAGTGACAAGCTAAAATTACTAATCATCTCGAACGATGATGAGTCGCTGGCTGTTATCGTCTTATTTATGACAACCTCACCGAAGTTAATAACGAATAAAATATACAGATTGCAGATGATCAAACTATAAGAAACCTTTCCAGCATATTTTAATCGAATGAATCTTAATTAATTAAGTTTAGGTACTTTTGAACATAACGATGACCGTGCAGACAAGTTTTGTATAAATCAACATGAGACAGACCAATAGTTTCCGTCTTCTCGCTGTTACAGTTCCAACCAAAATTAACGATGAAGACAATTTATTTGGATCTGAGGATAGTTTAGTAAATTACGGTAGTTTACCTAGAATGAGATGAGATACACATGTGTACAGTTACCCCCCCTCCCCCTTTGTCATCCGTTGGACAGTTTTGGACACTTCAACCAGTCGAAGGTTAGATATGGTCCTGCCATGTTTGGATTATATACTCCTGCAGATGTCTTAAATTGTCTCATCATTATTTTGATGACAAACTTATCTTGGTGAATTTATATACTTATGACAAACAGAAACGAATCCACGATTTATAAAGGAAGGAATGTGGCCCTGTCGTTGAAGACGACTCCCATGTATAGGGCGCCGATGGGTACACCTATATCCTTCACAAACAGAGACATTATTAATATTTCAGACGTCAATTAAATCGTAATTCTGAGGTACATATGTCAATTATCAATTTAGACAGGATGAGCAATGAGGAGGTACTTAACAGGGTGAGCGAAGAGAGGAAGCTACTATCAGAGCTAAAAAACAGAAACATGCAGTATATGGGCCACATCTTGCGATCGAATGGGCTTCAGAAACAACTCATTGAAGGGAAGGTGGGGAGCAAAAGGAAAAGAGGGAGACCAAGGAACACGTGGTTGGCAGACATCCAGAATTGAACAGGAAAAAGCCTACACGATCTGGCACGAACAGCGGAGCTAGGATAGAACGAAGTGGCGAACCATGGCATCCAGAGCCTCGAAGGGACAAGGAACCATATAAGATAAGAATATCAATTTATGTCTACAGGCAAGATTATACTAGGCTACAACTTACTTGTAAGATTATATTAAACTACAACTTACTTGTAAAATGCTTGTGTGAGGGGGGTGTGAGGGGATTATCATATACTCATGCATACTTGAATAACTTATATAGACTTGAAGCCTGTATATCATTTACATATTCCGGATAAAGTAGGTCTCATAAAATTCTTTTATGGTAATCATCTACCCACTGGATATCATAATTACCATTTGAGGTACTTCCTGCATGGGTACGGTTAAAAGTGATTCATATTTATTCCACTGGAACCCTATCGGAACGGTACAAGCTGTAAGTCTGTAGGTGCAATTTTCTTTATGAGAAATACATTTCTGAATTACTAATCAAGCAAAATGCAAATTTATGTAGAAGAAAAAGGGAAAAAAAAGGAAGAATTCTTCCGATAAGAAGTTATTGACCTAACCGACTTAATAATATTATCACATGATTTAGCAGGTGAGGAGTTAGGTATATGTGTAACCAGTAATGCGTAATCTATGCCATCGTATTAGGCCAATAATGGTGCAACTAACTTCTCTCATTAAAGAAAGAAGCTGGTCGGTTATATAATTTAAGGTCATTAGCTGAAGCTATAAATAATATTAAAACAAAAGGACTGCTGGGAAGGGGGGGGGGGGTCCGTAGTTTCACAATCACGGTTGAATTCAACTATATAGGATGTAACGCATCACTTTTCCTTACATGCAAATATCATGACTGAGCACCGAATATGTTTTTTTTTACAACAATGGAGGAGAGAGGAACAGGGAGGGGGTCGGTGGATGGGGGAGGGGGAGGGTGGTAAAGCTGGGGTAGGAGAGAATTATAAATGTCAAAAGGCCATACGGAAAGTCCAATAGAAAAATTAGCGTTCATTTAATACCCAAAGAAAATATATGATAGCGTCTTATAGCTTGATCTATTGCCGTTTTAATTCTCAATGAAACTCGATGAAATTTGAGAACTAAGCCCGGGAATTTGTGTGTGTGTGGGTCGGGGAGGGAGCAGGGGAGGGGGGAGGGGAGTGAATATATTGGACTTTTATGGACTAAATTATGCGAGTCAGTTTGTGAATGTCTAAACGAAATACATTGGCCAGTTTGTAAATCGTGTCCATTAGTTTATGAAACTGCAACCATGGTACAATTTCGGTGAACTAAAATGGCAAATTGTGTCGCAGGCCATACCTGGTAGGCCTACTTCCCAAATATGCCATGGGGCAGATATGCATTTTGGGGCCCCAACTGCCCCGCTGTGAGGCAACCCCAAGGTAGGTATATATGGCGTTACATGTGTTTACTGTATAGGCACGATGGGTTTTATTGTAAAACGGAACTAATTCTTTGGACTGAAGCATAATTACTTTCTATACCATCTTACTACAGAAATGTACGCATGAAGAAAACAGCTTTTATCGATGTGTTGATAGCAGGCATGGTGGAAATTAAGCTGAATTAATCTGCTCTATAATATCACCTTTCCAGTGTATGCCTGATTAATCACATTTATGAAAGGTAAGTTCTAAATTCCGTTTTATATATATTTATAGATAAAGTGTCAAGCAGTACGTGATATAAACACACAGAATGGGATATGCTATACAAAGTCAAGAGAAGTAAGTTACTTATGGGGCCGTGCATAATTGATAAATAAACATAAAGTCAGCGTTACCTTGAGTATTATGTACTCAATGAGTAGTTATATTTTGAGTATAACATGTTTGTGATGTATCACATTACAACAGTTTCATTTTCACTCCATCGGTTAATTAATATACTTAAGCATCAATGTATGTGATCCACAACATTGAGTTTGCTCCTAGCTCCAACACTAAGTACACTAGGCCTATATAGAACATTTTGTGTATCACAAAACTAGGTTTTACTTTTCAGGAATTTGCACACCTGTATGCATTTTAGTTTCTCTCAGCCGATCACGATAGACTAAAGTTCGCGTAACTGTATCATGTTTTCTTCTCATTATGATCGAATACGGTAAGACCAGCAGATTGTTAAGACAACGCGGTGCAATGCATGCATGTGTTAATTAGGGCATGTAAATATATAACACAGTAAAATGACGAAAATTAGAAAAAGAAATGAATGCGTGTATAATTAATGGTATGGACGTTATATGGTTATCTTTTCCTTGCAGGGCGAAGGTGAGGGTCAGGCGCTTAGCCAACGGAGGGGCGAATCCTGTAAGGCAAACTATCTAAGCGTAGCGCCACCATAAGTTGGCGCGAAGAGTACAAGAATAAGTTGGCCGAAAATGCCTCCCAGATCGCTGGAAATTGCACTTCCCAGGCCTTGTAAGTTGCATCTAAGCATTTTCTATTTTAAAATGACTAGCGATATCATAAAAAATTACAAAAAATATGCTCAAGAAGGGGGGGGGGCAGGGGTTGGGGCGAGCCATCAATGCCTTTAAATCTAGTCCATTGAACAGGCTACGCCTTACACCGTCCGTATACGGGCAGCAAAGTATACTGACATGATGAAAAGGGCCCTTCAATTCCTCGTTGACTAACTTCTTCGTTGAAGGTGAGTTTACAGTGGACGGGAGGGGGCAGTGGCCGCAGCAGGGCCACAACCACGTATACTTGGGGCAGACAGAATATTACAAAAATTCCTACATGTATATTGTCATAATACTTTTGCGTTCGTTCTGTGAGTTATTAACAGGTGAAGAGTTTTGACAATAACATGTACAGTACATCAATATAGCCTATAAAATGTAAATACGGTCCCGTAGCCTAACCATTCGAAAATTCTTCACATCGTATCAAAAGTCGCAAATGATATAGCACCATTTTGCATCTATGATAAACACCCCTCCTGCAGTTTCCCAAAATTTCTCAACAGGGAGGATACTCCTCCCCTTATACCCCTCCCGTGCAGGGCATAACATATTTCCCCACGCACCCCACGCACCCCACCCACCCCACCCACCCCACCCACCCCAGTACAAAAACATGAAGTTACGCCCCTGCAGTGCAGGAAGTGAAGACAGAGACTGAAACTATACATGCATGAAGTATTAATGAGCCCGGACTTGTTCATGTTACTCACTGAACTCGCTTGTTAGTGAATAAACTTTCCTGTATTTCGGATGATTAGTCAACCGTGTAGGCATACATGGATAACGCTGTATTGGTTGGTTAATGAATACTGTATGGTTAGACAGCTTGTATCTGATAATGCAAGAAGGATTTAATTTGACAACGGTCTGAATAGCCTCCAAGACATAATACCATTTGCATAGAGTTGGATCATACAAATAAATCTATATGTTCAACTTATTGTCAAACTCTTCACCTGTTAATAACTCACAGAACGAACGCAAAAGTATTATGACAATATACATGTAATGTATTTGAATGCGGTTCAAATAGGAATTACATTGATATTAACTGTTTCGCCTGAATGAATTTATGTGATTTATACAGAGCTGGATTAATAGACTTACCCAGCAAACACAAAAACGTTTTTAAAACGTTATTAAAACGTTTCGTCTTTTGTTCTTATAACGTTATTTGTGGTGTAATAAATATGTCTTTATCCACTTTTGTCATTTGGTAATTACTTACGGAACGCTAAAAGACCCACAAGTTGTGACACTAAGAAATGATAATGTATGATGACATTTCAAAGTAATGAACTACTATATTATTGAAATACGATACACGATGATAATTTTAAAGAACATTAATGATAGTATCAAAGTATGCAATGATAATATATTTGTACGAGACCGTAAACGTTTCAGTGTAGGCCTACTTTCGTATCATTTTCAGCACGTCACTGTCTTTCGGCGTTCCATAATAACCTGACCGCTTGGACAACTTCTGTGACTGTGAGAGAATATTTTCAGTGGACCTTCGGCTCTTCGACCTTGATTTACCATGTGGTTACTACGCCATCGGAAAGCTAGTGGGTTACGGCACCTGTATCCATTCGTTGTGTGTGCAAATGTACAAAATAATGGTATCCCAGTGGCCCAAGCCCCTCAAGTACCAAAGCACTAGCTATATAGTCCTATGCTGTACAGAAATACGATACATGTCAGATGTCCTTGGAGTTGATATGGTAACTTCTTCTAAACTGTCAGAGTACATATCAATGTATGTCAAAAAGTATGTTTACTAGTACTGTGTAGTACTAGTCCTATGCCTAATCTACGCTTGGAGCGACCAGGTAGTATCACCCATGAAGTATGGTCGATACTGACCAGAGTTAGGCCATAACTTTACAACTTGACGGCCTGTACGGTACACGGGAATTCAAGTTTCGTTTATGGGCAGATGTTTCTTCCACTCACATTTTTCACAATATTCTCCCCAAAGGTGTGCGTTCGGATCAGAAATATTTTTGTATGCATGTTTTGGGTGTAGACCTTGGCTAGTCTATTATAAGTTGGCCTACAACAACTGTTTGCCCCGTTCTGACTAATCCAGTCAGCATAAGGAGCTAGGACAGGCATGTAGATAGGTCTACAGCCTGTACATAAAGTGTGAACGAATGTTGTACTTGGTGCACCTACACTATGATGAGGGTCACATAAATATAGACTTGACCACGTTTTGAAGCATATGCTTTGGCAAGAACTTTGGGGAAGAGAAATGACAATTTGTCAAAAGAAGGTCATCAGAAATGGAATATGCAGTACCTAGCCAAGTGACCTACCTAGATTAGTCTTGTATGGAAACTGAACAGCTTGAAAATGATGACAAATTTAGAAGCTGCTGATCAGATATGGTCCCTGTGTATGCATAAAACTTTAAAAGTTACTTAGAACTGTTGTTATTGTTATTAATAACATCTGTTCATGATTGTTTTATCAATCTTTTCAATTCATGATCATTCATTTCAAAGCCATTCTGTCAAAGAATGCATCCTTTCCAGGGCTATACTCTATGATTTCTGTGGAAAATTATACAGCACTGTTGAACAATTGATAGTAAAGGTAGTCAGTTGGCTATAGGCCCCAAATTATAACAAGCTATAATTGCTAGCAGTTTTTAAAAAATACTTTCCTAGAGGTCTTTACCCTCCAAATTGGTCTCCGACATTTTTAAGGAACACACAGTTTCCTCGAAGGTTGTAATAAAACCTGTTTAAGAATTTTAACCAAAGGTGACCATTTTCCGGCGCGTATCCAGGGGGGGGCGTTGGGGGCGCGCGCCCCCCGGGTTAGAAAAAGAGGAGAGAAAAAAAAGAGAAGAAAAAAGGGGAAAAAGAGGGGGAAAAGAAGAGGAAGGAGAGGAAGGGAGGGAAAAGAAAAAAGAGAATAAAAGAAGAAAAGGACGCACCCTCCACCTCTTGAGATTGTTCCCATCTGCATGAAAACGCGCGCCCACAACCCTACACCCCACCCCTCTCATCGCTTCCCGATGAGTTACGAAACTTAATTAATGCCCTTCACCCGTAGTACCAAGACCTCTTGACAAAATTCGGCAACACACCACTTCATCAATAACAAGTGATTGGGTTGTGTATTAGTGACGTCTAGAGGTCGTGCACTGACCTACATGGAGTGTGACCACTCCCGACTTTGCAATTTCCCAAGATCAGGCCCCGAAAAATCCAAAGGGCACTGTACTGTATGGACATCTAGCAATATCTAGCAATATCTAGGGATGGAAATCCCAAGATCTTCCCAAAACTGAAGGCAGATAGAGAATCGAAGCCTTCAGTGTGTAATGAACTTGAAACTGTGCGTCTTTCGAAATGAAAAGAATGTGGGGCGCAACTCATATGGCCCTATGCTTAAGTTTGATAACTGTATTTGTATAGTAGTCTCGATTATACTCCATAGAGTAGGGGAGGGGGGGGCACTTGCCCACCCCTGGAAAATTAAAAAAAAAAGTTAAGCATTTGACTTTTCAATGATTTCCCCCAACCAACAGTTCTCTAGTTATGTTCATTGCATACTGACCCATAACGCATTACTGAAATTATTGAAAGTCAAAATCCTAAGACATGAGATCTCAAAATGACCGATGTGTTAATGCACTTTGAACGGGAAGTGTCTTTTCTGACGATCTAGGAGTATTTTTTGGCAAAAAAATCGTCATACGCTCCGCGCCACGCGATGGTGGCGCTCCGCTTAGATAGTATCAAGTAGTGTGTTACACCTATATGACCTACTGACATCCCCCCTCCTTAATTGTACTACATTTCTGCGGGCGCCCTTGCTAGGCCTCCTGATAGGGGGCCCCTTTGGGCCAGGAGCCCCCCCCCAGGCTCATCGTTACGCCACTGGTGGAGCATTACACAATAAACAGATAATAGTTATTTATTTCAGTCTCATTCCATCATCGAATTTTTAAAGCAAACTGCAGATATCACATCATATCAGTCAGTGAGCATGAAAATGGCGTTCCGGGATGATGAACAGCCTCAAAACTGTAGATGTGCTTAGTGTTCGGTTCCGGAAATATCTGGTATATTTTGATTTCCTTCAACGAAGTTTTATAGTAGCCGTTATAACAGGTTTAATATTTGTACACCAATAAATTAACTGTGTGTGAATTTTCGAAAATGCCCTGACCACCATTCTTCATCATACTTCCCTCTACTTGTGCAATTTTGACCGGTCTGTTAGGGGTTGAAGGAGGTTTTTCTATATTGGTGTCCATAGATGAAATTTGGGTATTTTTTGAAGTTAATTTATTCATGAGAATTGTGAATTTTCAAATTCTGAACAAATAATGGGCAAAAACCTTGAAAAATGGTGCTTACGGGTATTGTGGGCCGCGACGTAGAATCACCTACAAAAAGCAATGATCCACAGGAGATGCAATGAGGTCGAACAGGATGTGACTGGTGACAATCTTCAAAAAGGTTATGGATGAAAAAAAAATATTGGGAAATTCTTGGTTCTCAGGCAAAAGTGTACATTTGGTTGGTCATTTCAAGCCCGAGAAGTGCCATTTCCGGTGATCTGGGGGTATCAAAACCTGAAATTTTCTTGTACGCTGCGCCCCAACCAATGGTGGCGCTCCGCTTAGATAGTAATTCGCACCCCCAGGGTTAGAAAATCCTGGATACGCCACTGATATTGGAATATCTAGCATATTTGGGGCCAGTACAGCTTACCTTTAACTGCATGGTGTCTTTGGCTTTTGAGGTTGTGCCTAACTTTGGCTCTTTTTGTGTACGAATCATAATAGCATTGTCTAATAGTAAATAATAGATTCGCATTCTATACTATGGATGTCAGATGGCCCTTCTGACTATACCCTAAAGCCACTTTAAAAAAAAGAGTTTCAAACCCTGGGTGGAGAGTGGGGATAAGGGTGGGCATGACCCCAATCATTTTCACGGCAGTCGATAATCTTCATGTGGGTGTGGTCACTCCCCTAGATGACATTTTCAACACCTCTGAGCATTGATGTACCGTCCAATATCTCCCCACCCCCTCCCCATCCCCGAACTTCAAATGCCTTTGATCCATACCCTTCAGCGCTACTGCTTCCTTGATGATGGTTTTAAAGTATTGACAAATTTATGGTTTTACACCTAAGCCGAAGGTTAACCTTCGGCTTAGGTGTAAAACCAGCTTTGGTGCACTTCAATGCTCCCTTCTAAATAATTGTACATTCCTCACATCCTGGCACTGTTTGTACTCCGAAGGCAATAATTGGAACTCTCAGGTGAAATTAAAGCAGCATTTTGCATCCTTTTCTATGATATTTCTCAACCTCACTGACTCCACTATGCCATAACGACATACATAACTAGCTTATCTATTTAAATCTTACTTCAAATGGTGGCATAAAAGTCGAAAAATTTGCAACTTTCGACTTTGTTTTTCTCCAAGATATTTTCCGTTGGGATCCCAATTAACCCCGCCCATAATATGAATATTTAAACACTACGAACGTCATTGACCAATTGACGTAATACAACACCAAGCTTGATTTGTGTACAGTCTATATGGCAGTTGTACCAGGGAGTTCCATAACAACTCCCTGGTTGTACCAACGCAAAGTCTTGAATCTATTTTTAGCAACGGCTCATAACTAAACCTGCATCTCTGATTGGTTGAATTCAAACTAGTGGATTTGGGGTACTGTATGCGATTAATTTTAAATGTGGAATTTTGTCGTGGATACTTTTCTCATTCTCTGCAATTATCCTTAATTACTCGCCAATTAACGATGTTGGCAGGGAAAAACTTGGCTGATATCTTAGTTTGCTGTTTTGTGATTGATATATGTAAAAAACTTGATGGACATGTCAAAAAAGTAGAAAACGGCGACCAAACGCAAAATGCTGCTTTAAGTCAACTCATTGGAAACATCTGTAGCAAACACCATAATTTGCCACTTGAAGTAACTCAATCAACTGTGTTGAATTTGAATCTCATGCTTGGTGTATACAAGGCCACTGTACTGTATGAGTTCCAGCTCCCATGGTTATAACTTCCATGATAGTAGCAAGAACTAATGACACTGCTCTTTGTAGATCGTTTCCTGTGCAAGCCTAAGCACATTCCTAGTGGTATTGGTGCATCTTATTACGTGCTTACAGCAGTCTGCAAGTCACATTATACAACAACTTAACTGTACTATTAAATGAATTATAAATGCCAGAATACAAGTGATATGTGCTCAGATCAGAATTTTCTTGTATTATGGATTCAAAAACATTAAAGCCATCAGTCTGAAGTTTACCGTACTGTACGCTTGTTTGAGGGACAATAGGGCGTAATGGATATTTCTTCTGCTATGAAAATCTGGCAGTTATAGTAAATTTGTTGTCCACTGGATCTTCAAGTAGACTAACTATTGGGCATTTTTTTTTGGCTAGTTAAAATTTACGATCCTGGCTACCTAATTCCACATGTCTACGCTATCACGTCCGGCCGGATGATGTTATAGACTGCATGTAGACATTGCAGGTGAAGCATATATGTGGCTTTGCAACAGATTATCAATTTAAACAAAGTATATATATACCACACATGTAACAGAAAATCAGTGCTGTACCTAATAACTTCTCTTGGCAGTCCATAATTTGGAGAAACTTCCATTTTCACACACTTGAAATAAGAATGTTGATCTGATCATTCCAATACAGCATGGATTCACTTTGTATCTCTGTGTGTCCCTGAACCTGGGTTCTGTGGGGGGGGGGAGGGATGGGAGGCGGGTGGGCGAGGTTGAGAGAGGGCAAGTATATCCTCCTTGATGAAATAGAAATGAAATAGAAATGAACTGATAAATACATCATAAATTCCATTGGGTACATTGGTTCTCTGTAGCCCTCTGAAAAGCCCTCTAAAGGGGAGGGGGGAGGGTTGGGGGCCCCTGGAGGGGGAAGTGAGTTAACATTTAATTTGTTCTTTAGATGTTAGAGTCAACATGAACATTTTCTGCGATGTATATAATTTTCATGTTTCCCGGAGAAGCCAAAATGATGATGTGTCAATGCTTATGTGGACTATATGTGGTTCCCTTGTTAAAATGACCGACTTGAATACTTTCATTGTCAAATAATTATGTTTTACACAATTACTGGAAGAGGAGAGCAGACAAGTTTTGCTCAGTAAATGTGTTGTTCTTTAGTTAGTTTTTAATTTGACACCCTTTTCATTTCCCACTCCACAACCCTCTCCCCCTCCCCCACCCCACCCACTCCCCTCCCCATCCCCCACCCCCACCCTACATCTTCATCCCTCTAGATATTTCTATTTGCAAACCCTTAATTTCCACATTTTAAAGCTCTGTCATTTGTGAATTCATGCGTATATGCATGATCAATTGAATCATAAAAAACTTTTGAATTTTTACTTTTGAATATACCGTACCTCGTTCTTTATAACGTAAATATCTTATTCTTCTAAATATGACAGACAGATTGGTTTTACCAGTCACTCTTACAACTGCAATATAAATTTTAGCCACAATAGTTTGCCACTTTTGCATATAGAATATAAAAAAAAAATCAGATACTGTATAAGTTAACCACAACAATAATTCCTTTTGTCCATCCAATATGTCCTACCTTAATACCCCCATTAACGCTGCTAAGTTTTTATCGATGGCATTGATTCATCATCCCAGCTATTATATGAACACCAGCTTTTTATAAACTTTAACCACTCCTATACAACATATAACTGTAAGTCTTTTCATTGTGTTCTATTGAATAGCTATTGTACTCCTCTAGTTGTAATATGGCCCCTTAATAATCAAATCATTGTGACCGTGCTATTGATTCCACACCAGTGTGAATTTGTATCTGCACAAGGAAAAACACAATGGGACCGAGCTACTACACTATATGTGAAGCGTCAAGGTGTGCAGTTACCTTTTTCTTCATTTTTTGTTTTTGGCTTTGTTGTATTTCTGTGTATGGAGCCATTGTACCCATTCTGTATTATTCAACCTTGTTTTGACAATGTCTCATAATAGAAGTTATCCTATCCAAGGGAGAGAAATGTCAGGATGTTTTGTCACCTTCCAATGATACAAACAGTGCAAATATTTGCACTTCGCACCCTCGGAAAGAAAAGGACCAGAAATTTGTGTCAAGAAAATTTTTGCTGAGTGGTGGTTGGAGTATAGGGGGGTGACATGCTGAAAGTCAGTTTTATAGTTGAGAGTGGTGTAACCATGATTACTTGGACATAAATTGGGTAGCGCTGTTTCATTCAACATGGCACCTTCTGGAAATAATACCTGGAATAAGATATACTGGACTTTTGCCTTCCTTAGTCTTGTATTTATATCTGTAGCTTCTGGTCAAGGTAAGGATTATTTTTCTTTTCCTGTAAAGCAATTATATAACACTCTTAGCTGTGCACATGGAAATAATCCTCTACCTGAGTGGTTTGGACTGACATGGTGTTCGGATGACAGATAGTGAACTAATGTGTAGTTCCACAACTCGTTCATTCAATCCTTCCCCCCCCCCCTCTTCTCCCCTCCTATCCCCTTTTTTGTGCTATATCTTAAATGGGCAATTGTCATTTTAAGATCACTGTATTAAATATAGTCTGTACTCTGTGTTATTTATCTGTATATACAGGGGTTCGACTTAATTGTGAGCTATAGAGATAGTGTTAAAATTCCAATATCTTATTATGTAACGAGCTAAATTAATCAGCTAAACCACGTGGAATTTACATAACATAATTTAAATTTGAAAGCAGTGATAAGCTGTCAGATTCTATAGGGCAGATGCACATTTGTGATCTGATCCCAACATGTTACATTTTATCTTTGATGACTTTGGACACCTTTTTGGTAAATTGTTAATTTGTCACACATGAATTTGGTAGCTTTGTGTTTCTTAAATAGACTATGTATGTATACATAATGTCCATCAGACCTTAGCACAGAAAGAAAATAGGAGATGATTGTTTGATGTAGATCCTCATCAAACATATAGGTTACTCATGTATTTTGTAAATTGTCATAATTTGAAAACAGGCTTTAGTCAGCCTAGAAAGTGGCCTCTTACCTAAATGAACTCTGAGAAAAGTGATATGTGGTTGTATACCCTACCTACTGTACTAATATACAGAAAAGGGTAGCATCAAAATCTATAGATGTGTTAGCTCATTTCCATCAACTGAAAAAAATACACATTTACTCATGTTACGGTTTACAGTTTGTCCATTACTTATAAAATGTGCATACAGTACAAACAAAGTCGCTTAATACAGTTAAGTTGTTATGTTAGGTTTCATCACAAAATGTAACCTTGCAATTAATTTCATTGTGAAGTATGATAATTTAGTTTTGCCAAATTATTACGACAAATCCAAATTTTGTGCAAAACTTGTCATAAAATTGTAGCCAAAGATTAATATTATGTTCTCTCAGTGTATTGCCTTTACATTGTTGAGAATGTTGCTCTGATCCAGCAAAGCAGCCAAAAAACCCCCATAAAACCCCACAGCAGAAGAAAAATATCAACAACAACCAAACACAAGTAAAAGAAAACATGCTTGCACAGTGGGAGACTAATACAAAGTATCCAACTAGCCATTTTAATAAATTCCTTCACCTCATGAAATTAATGCCAAACAGTCCCAGTTTTGTTGCTTTGAGTTTTTGAAGTAGATTTAAAAAACATTCAATCAGTCCTGTAACATTTCATTCTTTTCAGCAGCATCATCCATCAAAACAGATAAAGTCTGTCAAATTGTATGTCTCTCTCAAATGTTATAATAAATATGTAAAATAATGTTGAAACTTCAAGGAGAAACCTGGGAAAATTTACAACAGTACTTTCAATAGTCATGCAAGGGAGTTTTACGAGATACCATTGTACGGAGATTATATATGATCTATGGGGATTTTTTAATTTTTTATTATCAATGTTAATATATATTTGAAGAGAGATGTTAAGAGATAACCCATGACGTGCAGAAACTGCTAAATTATTGAGTTGTCTCTACATGCCTGGGATTAAATTGTGTGAATAAATTAATCTTCCATGGGTGGTAGATATCACGGCATATTTATACTGCTATGTCCAAAGTAATGAAATATCAATATTGGTAAAAGTCAGCTGGATTCAATTCACTCACTTTTATCTATCTTAAAACATGGCAAATTTTTAAGGATTTTTTTTTCTGGTTTTGCTTTGATAAACCAGGTCTTCATTATCATTTGGAACAGCAAATGTGGTTGTCTGCAAAATATGCACCCAATATGTACAGTATGTACACTACATTCATGTATCAGAGATGTGTAGGTGAATAAAACACCGCTTTGGACCAGCAAAGTTCCCCTTTATGTGGATCACAGGCCTGTTAGTACTATGTTTGTTTTTATTTCAGTAGGTCTCGAAAGGGATTGGTTGTGATAAAAATTTATCATTTTTCCTTATTTGGGGTTGTTTAGTTACGATGCAATCTGAATTTGATGTAAACAGCCATTTGGTCGTCAATTGGATGAAAGCCAAAACTGATTTTTGGCAGTCCGAACCGCAGAAATTTGCTCCTGAATGAAAAACATGTACATTTAACTGCACAATGGGCATTAGCTATCCAAGTGTTGATTTCACAACAGCCTAGGTATTAGGTTTCACATTGCCTTTAAATGAAAACTGTTTGAATTTTACCCAGTTAAAGGTTATTGTTAAGAGCTACAGTAGTTTGAACTATATATGTGACATAAGGCTGTTTCCTCAGATGCAACATGGAACTTGATTGGAAAGAAGCTTTTAATCACTTAGAATGCATTACAAAAATATTGCCAAACTTAAGGAAAAAATGGGTGTCCGATGTCATCCAAGGGTACTATGTTCTTTTAAAGTATCTGAAGTTCAGTTATAACACAAATTTAAAAACAACAATGTTGTCATATTAACATTTAGGAATGCACTTTTGAAATATCAATGTCATATTTTTCATTATCAAAGTTAGCCTTAAAGGAGTGTTCCAGAGGTTCAGAATATTTTTAAAGGTGAACATCTTGAAATACCTTATAGCAATAGAAACATTCATAGCAAATTTCTATTTCTTAGGGTGGGGGTGGGAGCAGAGTTGTGTGGGAACCTTGGGGTAAATATCACATATCAAGACTACAATTCACCCTAAATTCCTCTTTTAGACGAACTCATTTGGCCTAGTTTTTTCTTTTTGCAAAATTCTCTGAGCACTGACATCTGATTAAAAGTATTTTTCTTTTAATCGATCCTCTTAAAGGTGTTGGGAAAAATTTCAGAGGTTATTGAACTGGAAATGTAGGTACAGTCTTTGACATTTGAGCAATTGTGGCATCTGCAAACGAATTTGGGGCATTACTACCTACATCTTTCCAGATGCTAAAATGTCATTGCTTCTAATATATGCCATCTCCTTTATCCTTGATCGACTAGCCCTGGTATGGGTTATACTGCTAGTAAAGTGAATATATTTATTATGATTATTTGTTAAAAACAAAATGGACATTTTTTAATGGATAATTGAAATTATTCAATCTTTCCTCTTTTTTCCCTCAAATTGCATTATTTCTAAAAAAAAAATTGAGGGGAAAAAATAACAAATTTGCATAACCAATGTTCAAGCTTCACAAAGTAGTTGATCGTATTGGAGTTTACTCTTTATATTTACTGTCTGGCCGATTAAGGTCTATATATAACACGATTGGCATTAATGTATGTAAACAGTGTGCAGACGAGGAAATCTGTTTTCTTTTCCACTTATGTAAACTGAGCTGCAGCATTAACTGAGCAAGAATTAATATAATTAACATGTGAACCTCTGTTATAGAACTAGATGGCACATCTTGATCGTATTGTCTTGGAAGTGTTTGTGGAGGTCCCTTGAGGTTTGCTACCCCTTTCCCTGACCTTGGGAGTTCAATACTAGGCCCAATTGCCACATCTGCCTATATGGATAATCCAGCGCTGGTTAGATGCTAGACGTCACTACAGACATTACGTTAAAATGGAGAATACAACTGTAAATGGAGAGAATCCATCCATACCTCGAAGACAATTAATTTCACTCAACCCACTTTATGTACTCTTCATTTTTCATTTTAAAGTATATAACTAATTAAAATGAAAAGCCCTTCTCTTTATATGGCATATTATTCCTAAGTCCCACCATATTTTGCCAGACCCCTAAATGACTTGCAGGCCGCGCCTCGGTCAAACAAAAGTACTTTCCTGGAAGTAATTAACTCTCCGAATAGTTATCAGACATTCTTTCAGAACACACAAACTTTCCTCCAGGGTAGTACTAAAACAGTTAAAAGAATTTTGACCAAAAGTGGACATATTTTGAAAATCTGGCATAAGCAGGGTCAATACAGCATACTGTGCTATAAATACTGTCTGCACATTGTGCTTGCAGTCACATTTCCTGTTGAAGCTATATTAATATAATTGTCATTGCTATTCACTATGACAGTCTAGATGGAGAAGGAAATTAAATAGAGGAGAAAAACAGCTGTATTTAGTACCAAGGAGGGTTCTAAAAACCTAAAACTATATGTCTCAATGTCCCTTTAGAGGATGTAACAGTTCATGAGGTTAATTGGTCAGAGATTTGTGCTGGTCCAGGTTGGCTATTGTAGTTGATGCAGAATTTAAGTGGTATTTTTCCAGAAAGGGTTTGATTAAATCGACTGTGTAGGTTTGGTACTGTGACTGCAACACTTCATGTTTGGGTAGGAGGATCACTGAATGAGTAAGAGGGACATAAGAATATGGTCAGGAACACATATTGGTACAATAAGAGAAGGGGGAGGGGTGGGGGGTTAGAGTGTAGGTAGCAGATCTCCACTTGCTATACAATAGAATGTATCTTTGAATCTAAGTAACACTGTCTGTTGCCTATACAGTTATTATGTAATTGGTGCAGGCAGTTTCTTTTCAAGTTGAGCATTATATTAGCTATACAGTTATCAATGTTTGCTAATCAAATATATGTGCTGTGGCCGAGTGGATAAAGGCGGTGGCATTTGAAGCACTCAGGAGGCTTATCAACAAGGAGGTTCCGGGTTTGATACCCGGCCGGGTCATACAGTAGTAAGGTGGGTTTTTCATCCAAGAGCAATCTACGGTTTTCCCATCTGAAAATACTTTCTAAATTGAAAAGATTCCAAATTTGAGTTAAAAATGCTGAATTGGAAGCCACCCGATGTGTAAGTTGTAATCCATAAGCCCTTGCGGGTTTCTCCCATATTTGTGGTTGCTTGAGCGTCGTAAAAATAACTGCTGATTATGATTATTATCATTATTAATGCCTTTACTCGATACTTGATACAGACTGGATTAAATTCACTATAGTGGTATGATCTGTAGACTCAAACGTAGACGGCTGTCTTAAGGAAAGGTAGGCTGCAGTTGCTGGTAAAGACAATCATATCGTCTTCGATCCTGAGACTTGTCAATGGTTTGAATCCCCCACCCCAACCCGGCACAGTGAAGGGAATACTTATTTGTAATGACAATTTCACGATAAGTTCAGTAAAGCTACTTTTAAGTATATAGGTACATTGAAGAATGTGGCTCCTCATTACAGGAATATTACCGTGGCCTGTGTTTATTCTTTGCTTACTATAATAATATCCCTAAAAGGTCATGACAATTTCACAGCTATATGAAGTATGTTGACATGATGCCAACAAAGTTGCAAACTGATGTTTATTCATTTTATAGTGGACATGATTTGCATATACTTGTACATTATACTCAAACATTGCAGGTATAATATGTACAGTTTTTTATGCATGGAATTTCACAGGGAAATAAGATGCAAAGAATTTCTAATCAAATTTAAACAGAAAAGTCAACATTATATTTTAGTTACTAAAGCAGCCGCAATGTACTAAATGTGTTTTCTTCTTGTTGTTTGTTTGTTTTTTTTTGTGTTTGTTTTGTTTTTGTGTGTTTTTTTGGTTTGTTTGTGTGTGTGTGCTTATTGGTTTGTTTGCGTGTGCATTCTTGTTTTGTTTTTGTGTATGATTTGCTTAATTGTTATTCTGTGTGTGTGTGTGTTTTAGTTTTGTTTTTCTGTGTGTGTGTTGCCGATCTCCATGCAGGTAATTTCCAGTTGTGTAAATTAGTACACGGACCAATAATATTAAAATTGATTGAACCTGTCAGTAACCTTTTTGCCTACAATCTCATCCCAAGGGGACTGTGTATTTGATGGTAACATAAAAGACTGATAAAAAGCTCTAACCAAATAAAAAATTGTTTTTATCTCTGGACAGTATTTAAATATAATCTGATTTGAATTTTCCATTTGACAGGTGTGGCCTTTTCATTTTTCCATCAAATTTTGTTTAAGAATTCAATTTAGTTGTGTGGGAATATGAAATCCATTATAAATCACTGGTACCAAAAAAAAATGGATGATCTTCCTCCCCCCCCCCCCCCAAATGTCCTATATCAGGAGAGATAATTTCCCTCTTGTGTAAATTGCTAATCGGGTTATTCCATAAATTTGGGGCACAGTTGAATTTTCGGCCTGTTTTTAAGTCTTCCTTAAAAAAAAAAACCATGTTTCGCTCCCTATTGAGATGGCATACCCATGCAGTCCCCCTGAAGTATACATTGAAAGCTACATACTGTAGAATTTATTACAGTCACTTCAAGGGTTGATACCTACGGAAAGACAGATTTACCCCAAACTTATCGTTGCACCAGAAACAAGTTTTAAGTTTGCCAAAACTTCCATCAAATATATTTTATTACACATATTATATTAATTCAGATAGGATGAAATTTTTTTTTTTATGTTTTATGTTATATTAATTGAGAAAGGATTAAAATCTCGGTAACTTGTAATATATCTGCTTATAAATATTGTGGTGTACCAATTAGATCTCTTGATTGGTATACAATTCAAAAATAGATTGGGAATCAGGGCAAATTTGTAAGGACCTTTTCTTGGTCGTCCCTCGGACAACCTGGTCTTGTTGGTTGTCCGAACACCAAATTAGGTAAAAGAGTAGTAAAATTGATAATGAATGAGTATAATGTGTACACTGTAGTAGATATACTGTTTTTGTGTAGGTTTAATGGGAATAGAACTCCAGGCTTCAGGCATTATTCAGTTATACTGTACTGTATCTACTGTAACTTGGATTTAAATTACTAGCGGTTGTCTGCCAGATGCCCACACAGCTGAATTTGGTCATCAGAACAGACATATAGTCGTCTTGGCCTCAGACGACCAATGAAAAAATGGTAGTTTTCATTAGAATGACTCCATGTCCAAGTTCGAGTCACTCCAAGATTGATGTATGTCGTCCAGTTACAGAGTTGTTGACAATTGACAATTCATAATCATGGACGTAATAAATATGGATCTAAGAGACTGACTTCGGTCAGCTTGTGGCTTTGATAAGCCAATGATGGCTTCTTCGCGAGTTCCTGCTTGCAGGAGGATCTAAAGTAAATACATGTTGCTGTAAAGGGCAAGACAAAATTACACTGTACATCTAGTGTAAGGACTTTTGGGACTTGCATGATATTAATTCATCCTAGCTGAGCAAGTCTTGAAGCTGTTGCTGCAACTTTTCTTCTTGAAACAGTGCCTATTAAAAACCTTTGCTACACAATTTAACACAGCAGAATGAAAGCTGAAGTGCCTCAACATTCAGAAAAGTAGTTCGAGACATTACGGTTCAAAAGTTTTGATAAAAGTATTAAGACAGAAAAACCCGACAGCGTTAGGCCTCTTAATTTGGACGTTCTCCTGTTTTATCGGTTGATTTATTCATATTAAATGATACTTAGAGAGGAAATGAAAATTTGATAGCTTGATAATCTGGAAAAGTCATTGTACCTCCATTGAAAATGCAACTCTAGGGTGTAGTGGGAGTCCATGACAATGTTGTTGCTATGGTTACAAACTTTGATGGCACGCTCTAGAAGTGTACAAAAATAGATGCAGTAGGCATGGATGGTCTACATTTCCTTTTGAGGGAGTTGTTTGTGACAGAAAGAGCAGCATAACGATGATAACGGTAAGAAAAGTAATTCTTTCCGGCAGGAAGGAACGTAAAAATTCCCTTTGGGTTTAATCACCCGAAAGCAATAACAAATGGTATAATTAAAGGCCATTTATATGTGATTATCATGTTCGGTTGAGTTCTGCTGCGGCTTTTAAAGCACAAAAATTCGGGTGAGGTGTGGCAGTGGAAAATGAATTGGAAGTTGGTAATATTGAAAGAAAGAAAAAACTTGCGCAAATTTTGAATGTACTATAATTTTGAAATTTGATCACTATCATCACTTCAATATCTATATTTAAAGCAGTGATTGAGCAAAAATATTTTCAAAAACAGAAGGTGAATGTTGACAACTTAATTTTGAAGTGAAAATTTGACATGTCATGCATTATCATGTTTTCTACATGCAGCTTGGCGACATTTTATAAAGCCTTGGCCGCATCCTGTGTGTAGTAATGTGCAGGAATTTTTAAAAATGATTTTGAAGACAGTTGTTGAAGTTGCAGTGAATCCCTGCAGATCTGTAGTGGTATATTATGTACCTTGTTGCAGTAATTGCCATGGTGACAAACACAAAGTTTAAAATTTTGATTAGTACACCTTCGTACAGCCTGAGTACAAACAGGAACTTTAAGGATTTAATTAATAGCCTGGGGTTTGGAGGATGATTCGACCTGATTAAAATAAAGCATAAATTGCTATGATGTAAATTATCAAAGATGACTAGTGTTATGAATATTGAATTTATAAATCGTACTTTTCTATTTTCTTCAGCGTGCACTCCCAGCAGCTGTCAGAATGGGGCTACGTGTGAGGTGGACCAGGTCCAGAAAGTTGTCATTTGTAACTGTCGTGCTGGCTTCAGTGGTCCAAGGTGTGGCATAGGTAAGTGGAAACTAGTCATTTCCTTTCTCTCACATGTCTATAAATATGTACTTTTCACACATAGTCAGATAATGAACCCTCGCATTCAACTAAGAGATCATTGTGGATAGTTCACAATCATTTCACTGTATTTACTTTCGCTAGCTGTTCACGCATAGCACAACTTCAGTGTCCAGACTGATGCAATTAACAGATAATGTTTTTGGGAACAATTATCCAATTCTTTTAGCCATTGTATATGTCACAACCCCCCCCCCCCCCAGTTCGAGTCACTCCAAATTTAATGTATGTCATCCAGTTACAGAGTTGTTGACAATTCATAACCATGGGACCTTAAATATGAATGTAAGAGACTGACTTCGGTCAGCTTGCGGCTTTGATAAGCCAATGAGGCTTCTTCGCGAGTTCAGGAGGATATAAAATATATACATACAACCATTAAGACCTACATATAATGAAGGAATCCTAAAGGCTGACCTCACACGACCTGACTGAAGAAGACAACTGTAATGACCTAGTTTTAGGTAATCGTTGTGACGGGTTGTCGTACAAGCGGACTCCTGCTCACAGAGATTGTTGTCTGTTAACGATGGGTGCTCGCATACGCTACATGCAAAATCATTTGATATGATTTGATCAAATTTGTTCAAACTTGGCAGTCGTTGTCGTGTACAGTCACTCGAAACTCAAACATGTTGAACCTGAGCCTCAAGGTGACAAGAATTTAAAAATAAATCTTGTTGCCTAAATCTTGATCATTTCAGGCAAAAAAGTTATTGCTCAAATCTTGTGTATATTAAAGCATTTTTGAAGTGTCTGAATTTTCTCTCTGATAATAAAATAATATGGTTCCTTTTTAAAAAACAACTGCTATACATCTTTGTACTTGTGTTACAGCTTGATTATTTTGCACAGAATTTTGTGATGCAATACTGGATATAAGTTTTTCCCTGCATTTGTAGTCATGTGCACACACACACACAAACACACAGACTGCCCAACAACCCATGATGATGTATAACCATGGTTGAGTTCATGAGCCAGGCAGTGGTGAGGCAAGCTGAAGGTACCTCAAAACGTAATTTGCCAATTACTGCATGTGTTTGCATGTAAAAATGAAACATATAGTCAGGTGGGGTATAAAAAAAACAATTTACCTAAAGTTTGATATTACAAGAGATACATTTATGATTTTCATCATTTTTTATTCTTTTCAACTGGCGAGTAGGAACGTCTTCTGACATAACTGGAAGAAATTTTGTTTTTTGCAAAGAATGAATACAAAATTTGAAAAAAACATTGTTTTTTTTTACCCCCATTTTTACCCATTTTGGGGGTAAATTTTTTTTTTGTGGGGGTAAAAAAAAACAAAGTTCTTACAATAGAATATAATTCGAGAAAATTGAGCAGGTCAAGTTGTATGAATGAAAATCCATTTTTCTGTGTAGATCAAGGTATGTTGTAAAGACCGTGTGCATTTCTGCAACATGGTTCCTTGCCATTTCACTCTAAATAGTATGGTGTCGACTTTGAAACATAAACAATTTTTTTGGTATGTTTCCTTCCATGTTTGGTATACAATTGATATGTGTAACATATTCAATATTTAAAAATTGTCAAAACATTGATATTAGATATTTGTAGGTCTAAATGGTATTTGTAATGTCTATATATATAAATGACAACAAGGTGATCCTCTTCAAGGTGAGTGTTATAACTATAAACATGGAAACAGGAAACCTTGTATTCTGAACAAGATGAATGTCTGTAAAATCCTGTAAGCCATATGCTACTATATACCAACTAGATATAATTACCCATAGAAAATATAGGCCTAAGCTGATTATCATTCCATGGCTACAGTTTCTTGTATAACCTACTGATGTACATAACTTTTTAAAGTGGTCCGTTATATGATACATGAGGGCTGCAAATGGAGTATATATTGTTTAGTTCAGTAGGGCAGACACTGTCATCCCCAAAAGGCAACATTTTATGGCGATTATAGGTTTTCCATCATCTAACCCCCCCCCCCCCCCCCGCTTCCCTCCTCCAGTCCTGACGACCCTCCTAATATATACCAGCCTAATTTAGAATTATCTTAGGCCTATATACACGCCTAGAATTTAGGCTACCCCCAGTCTCAAATGCTGAGCTAATGATGTTCCAACCTTTTAGGGTCTAGCCTGTTCTCTTGTGTGCTATTCTCATTGTGTTAGGCTATCAAAGTATTAAACATTAGGCTAACTGCATATAGACCCTCCCCATTGTTATGGTAAACATCAATAAAAAATAATAACAACAATGAGATTCTATGTCTTGAACACTTTTTAGAGTATATGACAGATATTGGGGTAAATAAAAACAACTGTGGAGTAAATAAAAACTAGTTTTTTTTTTACCCCATTCACACACTTTCTTTGGGGTAAAAACAAACAAGGTGATTCTGGCACATGTGAAAATAGAGGGGTGAGTTGCATTATTACATCCTGTAGAGACATCTTCCAATGTGAAAAAACTGTATTTAGGAACTTGGCATCATTCATAGGTTTTATGGAATAAAAAGTTTCGGAGGAGTGGTGCGAAGTTCAAAATTGTCCATTTCCGGGTTTGCAGGTTCAAAGTTCCAGGGCTCAGCAGAGGGGGTAGTTATTGGTCTACAAAATATGTTACAAACTACTACAGACATGTAGTGATAATATACACCACACAACAAGTTTAAATTCCACTCTCCTTGGCCTATAGGGGGGTTGTTGTTTTTTACCCCAACTACCCCCTTGTTTTTTTTACCCCACTTGACTATATATATTAACAGGCATACAATCAGTTTCCTAAATTAAATGATTGGTTTATAGCTCCCGAACTTGAATCCAACAGAGAATACAACTTTTAATTAAATATTTTAATGATTTTTTTTTAATGATATTTTTAAAATTATTATTATTGTCTACAGGCTAATATGGAGAAGTTATTAAAATTCTACATTAAATTAAATATATCTGCTTTGACAGACCCTTCAAGGTATTCAGAATAATTAGAAAAATTCTTAAAAGAAAAACTGCAAGATTTTCAGCCAAACATGATTTACGTTTCTAGTTTGGAATTGACATAATTAATCACCAGAAGCAAGATCTATTTAATTGGCTGCTAGAATTGTCACTAGTTTTAACACTTTCAACCATGTTTAAATTTTATTCTCCCCATTGGCATTTGGGAGATCTCAAGGATAGAATCTGCAAAAGCAGAGCTTGCTTTAATGTCTCTAGATTAACTATAGATCCTAATTTTGAATCCACGATAGTGGTGGCGTGTGTGTATAAT
>KN883190.1:3694-32505 GCA_000934455.1 Apostichopus parvimensis | reverse complement strand
TTGATTTATTATGCCATTTGGAGCACATAACATAGGCTATAACAGAACATTACTGGCAAAAACTAGGGGGGTTGATTGTGTAGGCCAACCCCCCCTCTTCAAAAAGTGGGGGGATTAAAACCCCCCCAACCCCCCCTGTTTCTCCGCCCATGCTCCCATACGCATATATACAGATGTCTCAGTACACTGGAGCGTTGTGGCATGTCCCATCAAGTTTCGACATAGTATTTTCGTAGCACCAAATGCCAAGCAATGCGAATACTTCATCGTCCGACCACATACTTCGCTCTGTCTACTTCTGCGACATATTGTACAGGAAAATATCGATAATAATAATAATAATAATGGCCTTTCCGGTTATCTGGACGTCTTCAAGAAAGCAACTCAAACTTTATACTGTATGTATGCGGATATACAAGGGCAGCTACACTGTGTAGGCCTACTACTCAGCAATGCCTTACGTAATTCCTTCATTCTCACTGCATCGGTCCATTGTACACATGCACAACCAATTTGAAAATAGACACAGTTTATGTCGATACAGAAATAAGCAAGCGGCGGAAACCACAACTGATAAAATCCATCGTATCTTTTACACCCCAAGGCAATAGTTTATTTACATTGGTCAACGTTTACCCGGGCTTAGCTGTCCTAACCCCACCTCTCATGAGGGGCTTGATCAAGCTCGGGCTTGCCCCGTTCCCACGGAGTAAAAGGGTGGATCAACTTGCCCTAGCCTCGATAGGTCGATCAAGAGTGAAGCAAGCCCGCGTTCGTGGGAACAGGCTATACTTAGCTTGGAATCTTTCTTTGTTTACATAGGTTTATACTTTAATTGCCTATACTATGAATGATGGCAAGTATGTAGAGTGTAAGAGTAGTGTGGAGCCATGTAAGTACATTAACGAGGTACATTAATGTTTTGAAGTCGAAAGAAAGATTGTAATCGATCAAACGAAGACACTCACCCTCAGAGTATTCTTTCACCAAGTGAAGGCAGTGGTATAAGCCATGGGAGGTTGGTCTGAGGGACAGGGCGAAACATTTCTGAGGCACCCTTCCCCTCCCCAAAATGTTTTTTTAAATAGGTAATACCTGCCTCTCCCTTCTCTCCCCCCCCCATCCCCTCAGAAGAGCATTGGGTATTTATTCCACTTCAATTTGAAATAAACCTTTGCTACACTCAAACTTATTAACTATGATATCATCTGATTTGGGGATATCAACATCATTGCTCAAATTAATCAACTCAAAAAGCTAGTTGAATACTGTATGTAAAATAACCATGACAAAAAATGGAAATCTACCAAAAAAATTCAAACTCATATTATCTCCCGGCATCTCTGGCATATATCTTCAAAGACGTGTTCATTTTCTAACTTGTTTGCATCAGTCCACACTCCCGGACTTATAAACGAAACCACAACGACATAAACGGTAAAGATTGTGATATATCTCCAATTTCCTTCATGAATGTGTATGTGAGGCTTCGTGGAGCCTTGTGCAAACAGAAGCTCACGATTTGATGGTCTTATACAGGACATAAACTTACGCTATGCATTTTTCTTTATGATCCACTTTTTGTTCAATTTAAAATTTTATACTGTACTTTTTTTCATTAATTTTCATTTTAACTTTCCCCGTGGCTTTAATGGAGTGGACAGCTTCCTATTGTCCTCGGCCTAAAATAAATAAGATAGACACTGCGCTGGTACAGTTGTACTGAATACTTGACCTCCTATTCCATACAGCTGCCATACCGGCCGTTATTTAATTACCTAAATACCATTTCGGCGATCAATTTTAATAAAAACAGGCCATTGCAAACTGTCGTCAGTTATACAAATACGGATGTGTACTATTTTGGAGTAATGTAAACCATACCATAGGGCATAATCAATCAATCAATCCATCATTGACAACATAAGTAACCCTTCCATCCTGTACGCTTGCAACTTTATTAATTTAGTTTTTAATCAGTTTTCCACCTGTCCCCCTCTATCAACTTCTCATCCCACCAACCCCCCCCCCCACACACCCTCTTTAATTGTCCTTTGTTTTGCCCTCTCTCCTGCTACACCTTCAGATCTATCGGAGTTCTCGGCTCAAGTAATATTAAGTTCAACATGTATTAATTCAAAACTGAACGTACAGTATGTTTAGAAATTTAAAGAGTGAATTCAATACTTGTTCTAAAAACCATTTTCAGCATTACTATATTGCAAATGAAATTTTCATTAAATACCAGGTTACCTATAGAGTTTATTCATTATTCTTACTGAAAGGCCCCCACAGTCAACGATATTTATTGAGGATTACGAAATGTGATAAAGCCCGGAAGTGCCAATATTTTTAACTGATGCCTTTAATGCACATCACGAACGTCTCTTTTTATAGTAGACTCTTAAGAATTAAACATACTTTAGAAACATATCAGCTTAAATCATTCACACCAATGGAGATTATAGCTTTCACAATATTAAACCCACAAAAGAATCCCATTTGTTAAGAAGGTCATCTCACTCTTCTTGTAGGATATTAAAAAACCTTGCCAACAGCCTTTACTACATCCCACTTGTGGCATTGCTCAGCTCAGCGGGGATTTCGTGGATGTTAAAATTCTTCCTTATGTAACTTGCAGAGTATTGTAAGAAGGCACATTGTCATTAAAGACACAAGACAAAATAGTAAACTAGATAAATATGCCAATAGATCGAGGAGAAATAGTATGGTGGGGGGGGGGGAGAGAAACAGAGAAATCAGATTTGTGAAAAAAATTGAATTGCCGTGAAAGCTCTTGAAAAACATGCTCTTGAGATGTGCTCTGAATAGATTTGGAGATGTAATGTTTGCTTTGGGGATTTAGAAATGGTTTTCATATAAGAATGAACAAACAGCCGAGTATGAAATATTAAAAAGCTCTTCAAGATTCAAGGCAAAGTGGTAATTTGAGCACCTATCTTCATTGAGCTTTGATATAACGAGATGGACACTTGATACTTTACTGTAGTAGTCTCTTTTGGTAAACTTTGTCCTTCCTTTCTTCTTCTAATGGAGAAGGTTATTATTTTTTTTTCCAACTTACTTATTAATATGCTATGCAGTCTTAGAAGGCTATACTCATGTATATACCTAAATATGATAGGAATACTGTTGTCTTTGTCTATGTAAAATTGTTTTAATTAACTGTTTTGTGGGGGTGGGGGTAGGGGTCTAAGAGACTTCCCTCTGAACAAAATTTCACTAAAAGATACTAACCAATGCATGATTGGCTTAAATCATTTTTTACTTATGTCACTGCTAGTGGAGGAAGGGGAGAAGGAGAGAAAGGGGAGAAGGGGAGAAGGAGAGGAGGGTAGAAGGGGAGAAGGGGAGAAGGGGAGAAGGGGAGAGTGTAGGGAGGAGAGAAGACTGCAGGGAGGAGAGTGGTGGAAGGATTGGTGAGGGATGGTGGGATGGGGAGGAGAGGGGGAGGAGAGGGGGAGGAGAGGGGGAGGAGAGGGGGAGGAGAGGGGGAGGAGACGGGGAGGGGAGGAAGAAGGAAAGGAGAGATGAAACGGAAGTGAAGGATGAAGGTCGATGCACCACCAACTTGGAACTGTGTGATGAGCCTAAAAGTACATTACAACTAGGCTAAAATTAACATATAAAACAGTGCCACTTGCAGAGATGAAACAGGTATGTATCTGTAAAATATATGAGAGGAGCAACGCACATTGTCGCATTTCGACTATAACAGTTATATCCTCAAGGGCAATCTATTGGCCGTACAGTACTGTAAATAAAACAATTTTTCCATTCTGAGATTTGTGAAATTTTTAGTGTTTCATGGGTTGAATACCAAGTCATAAAAGACCCACAGTGAAGTACAAGTACGTGTATGTTTGTTATTGAGCCTATACTACAAATCCAAACGCACCACCGTACAAGATTGTCTGGTCGTTACAATTTGTGTAACCATACATTGCAAAGAGAGTTCTTTGAAAACATATTTGGATGTACGATACCATTTAAGAAATGCTGGCACATGTATACAGACATGTTACAAAACAAACCGCATTATCTGTGGTGAGATACTGTACAGAAAAATGATGATATTTGTAAACAGAACACCATTTACATATTGATTTTAAACAAATTAAGACAAGTTTATACATCCACCCGTATCTCTAACTATCGACTTAATGTACACTTACTGTTAGCAATTAAACGTTTCAAATGTTATATTAATGAGATCCATTGCATATAACTTTACGAGACTCTTCTGCGGGCCTCTCAAGATTATCGTACATCTTTGCAAATCGTCTGGTCTCAAATTTGTTTGAATATTCATTACATTGTGGAAGGGAATTAGGATGGGGAGGGAGAGGGGGGAAGAATATCTTGGTACTTGTCAACCAACTGTAGACATTAAGTGCCAACTTCGTAGTGGATCCTCATTCTGGGGGTTATATGTATGCATGTTTTGCAGATCGAGTAACTAAAAAGACCATATATATTGTGTTTCATCACTTTCATAGATTACATACGCTATATTTTGCCACAGATTTGCACTGCACTTCAGCATGTCCTACAGCACCACACTGCACTACCCCAACCCACACTATCCCTTCTCCCTCCCCCCCTTCCCCTTCCCTCACTACCCAAACTTCACCGCCATTCAAGTTCTACTCAAATAGCACTTGTCAGTCATGAGTTTTACCTAGAATACATAAACGCCAGAATGTATCGCAATTGGGTATATTTTGTGTGGTATTTAACACGCTGCACGGTCTTCTTTGACACATGACAGCAGTACACCAATACTGAGTTTGCCAATAACAGGCCAGAATCCCTGTAAAACTAGTTTACTGTCGTCCTCAAGATTTCACTGTTTACTATGGATATAACAAATTATTGAGCTATACATCTGAAACATTTCTGTGCTTGGAATGTACAGTACAGTAGCTAGTTAGTACTACATACTGTAATGCCTCTATGCATGGAATATATTAAGAGAAGCTACCATGGCAACTGTATTAGGATCCATTTCAGCAACGAATATAAATATAATGTGATAAATTTTACACGTACAGTATGTACAATAGTTATGTACATAACAAAGTGTCCACCTAACATTCAAATGATATCATAATTATTCATTAGCTTAACATACTTGAGCAAAAACAATCTAGAAATGTGTTTCAATATAAAGTAAATTTTGCTTACATAATTTAGTCCAAAAACTCTTATTCTGTTGAAAATCTCTGCCGGGTGTTTGGGTGTCCGTCTGTATGTCCATCTGTTATTGTTGATGCCTACGTCTCGTGCGAACATACGTCAACCGACATAAAGTTACGTTAATAAATCAATTTAACCACTGCGTGAGGACAAACGCACACATTGCACAATGACATCGTCTGTGATTTTTTACCCAGTAAATTAACAATCTGGCCTTGCTATTTATTAATTGCTGTAATGTCCCATTTTTGGAAGAGATTGATGTCATGAACTGTGAGCCATATGTCACCCTGTTTGGTTTTTAATTGGGATTTGACACCTGGCGATATTGAAAAGCGGAACTTTGCGTGACCTCCCTCCGGTTTTCGACTTTGTTGACAAACGAGGACGCCTGCGTCGTCCCTGATATAATACATGTAGTAATTAGCTAATATTCAGACTCGAAGCACGAACACATCTTGATTTTTTAACGTTATATCGGGGATTACGGGATGATTACGCTCTGAAGAGGTAGGAAGCTGTACATCTCAGAATGGGACGACAAGGGGTTGGCTGTCACAAAGGCTGGATTAGTAATTTCCTGGTCATCAGTATTGCATGTCCCTACTGAAATTCTCTGTTGAATAATTATTATACATGCTACTTTACCTTTCATATTTAAATGACTCAAGAAAACGTCTAACGATCGCAAATATAACTAAGATGAAATCCAAGGAAAATCTGTGTGATAACACTTTGAATGGTAGAATGAGAAGGAAGGGCAGTGACCCGGGGGGGGGTGGTCCGGTCATAGAGGGCGCACAGTGTTATTTTTTACCAGGACTTTATAGGCACGGTAGAACGATGTACTAAGGTTGTGAGGAGACAGGTAAGCGAGGAGCGAAGTAAATATGTAACACATTTATGATGAAGTACAGTGTACAAACATAACACATCTTCATTTAAACACTGTTATATATATCTGTACTAACTGTACTATCAACTATAAGAAGACTAACTTTTTAACCATTCACTTTTTTAGGTATTAATGCTACATTTCTGAGTATTTGAGTAGATTACCAGCTCTGTTGACAAGTAACCATTTGATCCAAGGTCATAGTCAAGGTCAAGGAACCTGAACAAGCTGAGTGCAAACAAAGTCATCGATACGATCCGGTCGTCCGACAGAGCCGTGGAATGATCATAACAGACTGTGTCAGTGATACAGCTTCCCTGCGTCAGTTGATGAGAAAAACTGACGAAAAAGGATAGAACTTCCCGTATTCTGGCCCGTCATGGAACATTACTGAATAAACTGCTCATAACATGATGGATGATGCCAGGGTAATAAGTTAGTCATATGTCGCACAAAGTCCAACGGATAATAAATGGAAACAACGGTCCAAAGGATCGTTACTGGTGTAAATTGTGCCGGTGCAGCAGTAATAATTAATATCGGTTCATTTCAAGAATCACGATGCCAAAGAAGTGTAATAATACACAGCGTTAATTTTGAGTAGGAACTTATAAATTACGTATTGTTATTGATAATTTAATCTTGAAATATGAGGCACACTGAATATTCATGAAATTACATCTTTAAAAACTCAGTGACCCCTCCACAGTGACCGACTGCACCCCCTACCCACTGTACTACAGTACCTCATTTTCATTCTCTTCATGTGCGCATTATAATGCTGTGTTGTTAATAAATACCCTGCAATTTCTCTTACTTAAAGTGACACTGAATCCTAGGTGGATTCAAAATATGAGAAGCAGAATCTACTTGCTTTCTCGGCACCGAGTGTTGCTTAATCAACTGCTGAGAGCAATCAACCACAGGTTTAGTGTTAGATTTGACAGGGGCATAACTTGCTATCGGCTCGGTGACCCTGACCAGTTGTGCTGGTGCCCTGAAATGAACAACATACCTGGCACCTGGGATGAAACTAGCATATTTCTCAACCAAGAGAAGATCGGCACATTCGGCATCTCAACCTGGAGGGTGGGGGGGGGGTCACTTGGTGCCTCAGACCGGGTGGCGCAGCCAGTTTCAAGCTAATGAGCCTAGAGGCTGACCCACCCCTGTTTACAGATCATTACCATGCAGTGAACACTGACAGGCATGTGCATGTGCAGGGATATGTGTCAGGATAATTTTAGCGATTGTTCATCATGATGACAATGTGAAAAACACTGATAATGTTCACTAAGGTCTGTGGATACTTTGGGGAGATCCTCTGTGTGTCTGTCTGTCTATCTGTCTGTCCACCATCCAACTCTCATACATATATGAGGGTGCACAGTGTTAAAAGATTACCAGGGCATACTAGACACGGTAGAATGAGGTGCATAGGTTGTGAGGAGACAGGTAAGCGAGCAACTAAGTAAATATATATATACAGTCGCTTAAATCTCAGCCTCAATTATGATCTTATTGATCCCATTCATGTACGCCCTGGTATTTCAATGGCAGACTGATGTTTGATAATTCCTGGATCATTTATTAAAGGTTTATTACAGCAATGCTTTCCAACTTCCTTTCCACTCCTTCAATTCTACTTCCAGGTCATTCTTCTCCATCCTGTTTGCTGACAAATTTATCATTCTGAAGTGACACTTGTGTAGGTACATGCACTGGGAAAGTGCAGTCATAGAAAGGCGACGGGATAAGAGAAATGTAAAGTTACATCAAGTTTACAGAAGGTCTAAACTCAAACCTGCTGCGAAAGCTGTCAAACGGCATCATAATGATGATGTAGCTGAAAATGTCATGACAAGTCATGCAAAAGGAGTGGCTTTCACAAAGGACATTTCCGAGGAAATTTTACAATAATGTTAAACTCAAACTTACCCCAAAATTACTCGGCTCTCTTCACGAATACTGAATCAAGGGATTACAATCTGAAAATGAAGAAAAAGTAGGTTGTTTAGTTATCTGATTTTCTTCATGTCTTTACATTTGACAAAGGCAATTCTGCCTCCATTCTGAAAGCAAAGCAGGCAAGGGCCTAAGTATTAATAATAATTACTCAGTGGCGGAGCTAGGGGTATTGGTCAGGAGGGGCGAAAATGGTCTGTAGGGGTGCTTTCGACACTATCTAAGCAGAGCGCCACCACAGGTTGGCGCGTAGCGTACAGAATTTATTTGAGTAAAGATACTCCCTAGATCGCAGGAAATGACCCTTTCCAGGCCTGGCTAATTTGCAGATAAATAAAGAATAAATAGGTGTCATCGCCAAATTACACCAACAAAATGTGACAAATGTCAATAGGTAGATGAGAGCGCAATAAAAAAGTTAATAATCGCGAATAAGTAAAAAGTGGTAAAGAGATGAAAAGGGTGCCAGCAGTCCATTTGAGTCCGCCAGGGGGGGCATCTGCCCCCCCCCCCTAACTGTATGGACGCTCCGCCACTGTAATAACTGTTTGGAATGTGGCATACTAATTACAGCACATATTTTATATCCACCTGTGCATTAAACCACATATATAGATATCTGTTATGTAACGATGAAATTTTTGTTTACTTTTCCTTTCATTCAATATTAGTTTCAACGACCATAACCAACTGCTTGAACAAAAGCACCTACACGCATCTAACTGCTGCATAGTTTACAGCAACCAAACAAACCGATGAAATTGTTCAAAATATGAATTTTGCAATGGAGACAATAATGGCAATTATGATATCCAGCTCATATCTCTTTGCATTTAAAGAACACGAATAAATTAACGAGTAATGATGCATTACTACCCGTCATTTCTGCAATGTTATGACCCGCACAATCTCGCTGCAGGGCAAATACTTCCACCCAGCATGCAGGCCCAAAATGAACACTTATTCCAGTAATATGCTGAATAACTTACCGTGCTTAAAAATATGAAATCAAACATGGAACTAATTGAGCTAACTATTACTCAGCTTGCAACTTTAATGATCCTAGATTATAAATGGCAGGGCAAAGCTAAATCATAGATTTCAACCATAACTATTGACAGTCATTTAGTGACTAAATCTAAACGATCGTATCACCGTGGTTTCGGCAATTAAAGACGAAACTTGAGTAATATTCCATACCGTAGTGTTTGGTAAAGATGTAATTGGCAATTAAGTTGCAGGCACAGAATGGTGCATTAAGGGTACCGTACACTATGTATACTGTAGTACATGGATATATGCATACATGCTGTGTTGAACACAGCTAGGCTGGCTGGACTAGGTGTAGTACCCACACAAGTTACAGTACTTGTTTGCTTCAAATCGTGATTCATACATTTGGAGATCAATTTTATGACTTCCTGGTAGAAAGTGGCCTGGGAATGATGAGGCCTACAGGGATGATTCAAATCCATAAACCAAAGTAGGAAAGCACTTTCATCAAAGGTTTGTATCTGAGAAACTTGCTGGTAAAAAATGCGGGGGAGTATACTGTACAGTGCTCCACTAATTTATGTTGGAATGTTGAAATGTGCCAAAAAGTAATATTACAATAGCATACATACCGTGCGTGTGCGCGTGTGTGTGGATGTGTGCATCATTCTGTGTGTGTGTGTGTATGTCCAATTTTGTGTCAAAAACTCCTCCAATTTTTGGGGGAGATGGGAGGGGGGATAACTCCAAGGGGAAACGTTGAATGGACATGGAACCTACACAGGTATAATGGAAATGTCAAGTAGTAGTAATTTCCTTTGATTGCCAGATTGTATAGCTAACAATATATTTGTTCATTTGAAATCTGATTTATACAGCTCCATGGACTGCCTCCTTGTTTGGTTTTGTTACTGTATGCACGCTCAGACTATGAGACAAAGGTTAAAGCAGCATTTTGCGTTTGGTTGCCGTTTTCTACTTTTTTGGCATGTCCATCAAGTTTTTTACATATATCAATAACAAAACAGCAAACTAAGATATTAGCCAAGTTTTTCCCTGCCAACAACATTGATTGGCGAGTAATTAAGGATATTTGCAGATAATGAGAAAAGTGTCTACGACAAATTCCACATTTAAATTTAATCGCATACAGTTCCTCCAAACTCACTAGTTTGAATTCAACCAATCAGAGATGCAGGTTTAGTTATGAGCCCTTGCTAAAAATAGATTCAAGACTTTGCGTTGGTACAACCAGGGAGTTGTTATGGAACTCCCTGGTACAACTGCCATATAAACTGTACACAAGCATGGTGTTGTATTACGTATTGGTCAATGACATTCATAGTGTTTAAATATTCATATTATGGGCGAGGTTTATTGGGATCCCAACGGTAAATATCTTGGAGAAAAACAAAGTTGAAAGTTGCAAATTTTTCGACTTTTATGCCACCATTTGAAGTAAAAATTTAAATAGATAAGCTAGTTATGTATGTCGTTATGGCATAGTGGAGTCAGTGAGGTTGAGAAAAATCATAGAAAAGAACGCAAAATGCTGCTTTAAAGTCATTATTTAAGTTTATTGCTGATATAATTTCTACATTGTTTGACTGATTTTGGTGGTCCACAATCCACAGACTATGTTTTCAGTTTACGTTGACTAAATTACAAGTACAAAATCCAAGTATGATTATTACTGATGTTCATTTGGTACAAGTAAGAATACAAGTTTGCCTACCTGCTAGGGCATAGTAAGATGCAATGCTAAACAGCCAAATGTTAAGACCTAATAGCTGTTTCTTGTTTACAAACAATCTCATTAAAATGAGTCTATTGATCACGGGCAAAATTCAGAAAAACCAACCGTAAAATACATTGAATATACGCAAACGTGAGGACCGACTTGTTCCATGACGACTATCTTTTAGTGAATGGGTCAAGGTTCTGTTAACTCTAGCTTTGTGGACAGCTTTCCATGTCATAGATTCCTTTTGTGTATCTGTATGTTCACAAACTTGTTAGAGTCTTATAATTTGGTATATTTCTTCGATTGGGATAGGATCGTCACAACTCTGGATACTTCAGATAGGAACTAACGTAACTTACAATCCTCAGCACTGACTTAAATACGGTCAACGAGAAGTCTATAGTCACACCATTTGACGTAGACAAACGTACAAAATACACCAGAACAGAAGAAAAATGATGCCCAGATTCTTGATATCTATAGATCACAAGACGAAGACAACACCTCGGGGAAATTGCAATTTCCTCCGATATTAAGATAATTCAAGGTCCAAGTATAAAGGTGGACAAACAATTCCACCAATTTCTGTATCCTAAATTGATATGTATCTGTCGTAAGGGAAAGAGGAATCAATACTTGTGGCATACAGATTATTCAGTGTAGCTAAGAGAAACAGTCAAGGAAACACAAGAAACACAGAAAAACAGTCCCCAAAACCCTCCCTTTCAACAAAAAGGATACTTATCGGGCTGCAGAAGACTGTTAAAACTCCTATGAATCCAAGGAAAGAAAACTTCCAACGATCGCAAATATAACCGAGACGAAATCCAAGGGGAATTTTTCCACAAGAAAATCCGTTTGATGACACTTTGAATGGTAGAATGAGAAGGAAGGGCAGTGACTGGGGGGTCCGGTCGTAGAGGGTGCACAGTGTTATTATTTTACCAGGACTTTATAGGCTTGGTAGAACGAGGTGCTAAGGTTGTGAGGAGACAGATAAGCGAGGAGCGAAGTAAATCACTCTTTATTGACTTTTAAAGCAGCTGTTTGAGTTTCTACACAATTTTACCAAACTTGTAGCACAGAGACCCCTATATCATCAAGGATCAAGGCGGGGGGGGGGAGGTATCTGGTGGAGTGAGTGTGGAGCTTTACCCCATAATCTCTGACATGGCCCCTTCCTGTGAATCAGCGCACTCATAATGACACACTAGAAGCATTAACAGGTGGGATAAGTTTATACAGTGTTTCATATGAATTCTTTCCCATCTCCTGTATCCATCCCATCTCCCATCTCCCACCTCCATCTCCTGACAAGCAAGCAGGGAAATGCTTCTGAGGAGACCCTAGTCCCCCCACAGTCCTCACCCCCCCCCTCCCCACTGGCTTGTATCAAAACAACATCAAGAACATATCAAAGTCGATGCATAAAGCTGCCCTCCCTCAAGCAGGCATTTGTTTGCCAATTTCTGACAATTTTGATCATGGTGGAAAAAAAAAACAATGAAATATATGTCTAGAATGGGATTTGAACCAGTGACCGCAGGATTCACCCCACAAACTAAGGCCTAGATAGCTCAGTTTGCACTGTAGATTAGTCCTGGTGTTATAACCCAAAGGTTATATTTCTTTGCTATTTTCCATTGTTTATATTTTCCCAGTTTATGCAGTTCACCGTTGTTAATTTACTTTAATATCCTTTCAGATGTTATCTGGTATTACTGTCATAAATCAAGATTACGATCGATCAATGCTATTAAAGGTGATCAATAAGCAAGTTATTAATGATTCCATTTGAATCTGCAGCAGACAAAGTGCTTTTTGCCAGACCTCTTTTCTTTTTTTTTTAAATGTAGTGGAACAAAGTCGTTGGCAGCAAATGTACCAATCATTTCTGGACATACATACAATAGAGCTAACTGCTGAACGACTTTCTTTATTTCATAATCTTACATGCAAATTATCCGAATGACTGGGCACTTTTCTAAATTAACGATAAAATTTGACATCACAATCAACATTTTATTACCATTGATTTCGTTCTCCCTCCAAGGTCTCATTTACGAGAAAATTTAGGAAATTAACCCATTTTTCCTCCTTTGTCATTTATTTCAGGTCTATACATCAAAGTAAAAACAATTAAGGTCACATAGCTGCTGCTGATGATGTAAATTAAGTCTTGTCTGGATTTTCTTCGATTTTTCACTCTGTTTACCACATTTCCAAAATTAGAACTGGGGGATAAATATGTCGCTGTTTGGTCTGATCATGGAGGTAAAATCTGTTTTTACCTCCATGGTCTGATTTATACCGTTGTCGATATTCTAAGCTGTAAAGCCTAGGTGTGAGACTCTTCCATGGAAATGAAACCTGAATGTTGACCTTATTTCCCAGTTAGAGAAGGAACAGCAAAACAGTCTAGGGTGACACTAGGTCACTGAATGAAGGTTACCATATCACTCTATAGATACAGTAGAACATGGTTGCCACAGTGTGACAAGACCAAATTCCAAAAACAACTTGAAGAAAATATTTCTCTCGTTGCTGTTTTGATCTCTCTCCTTACACCATCCTCACCTTCTAACCCAGGGTTTCCCTAACTTTATCCCCCCCACGAGGCCCCTGCGGATGTCAGAGTTGTCCACAAACTCCCAACTTTTCAAGACATGATCTGAGTCATTATTATATTATAATACGCATAACAGTTCATAGTGTCATATTGTAATGAAAGAAAACAAAAAGAGTTTGTCGATAAGGTACGACTTACGTACATTACCAACTTATATGATATATCAGATTTTAGTTCAACGAAAAGTACTCTAGTTTTGACTTTCAGAAACGTCTCACGAACCCCTTGGGATGGACTCACGCACCCCCTGGGGGTTCATGCACCCCAGTTAGGGAACCCCTGTTCTAACCCAATCCAACCCCATCCCCCTACCCCTCCCCCCCCCAACTCGCCTCTCCATTCATGCCTTTCAGAGGAACTCAAACCAAGAGAAAAGAAGACTATACTCGAATTGCAGTTCTTGACTTCTAAAACTCTTAGTGTTAGTAACTCACAGAGCCAAAAATAAGTTAAACTTCATAATCGATAACTCGTTTCACTGCTTTAACTAAAAGAGGATAAAAAAACAAACTGATGCTTTAGTTGGTAAACAATGTCCCTTAAAAAGTCATCAAGTGATCCTTCCAATACTCTTGGGGATAGCAAATTTACATTTATATTAGTGGATGTGTACCCCGAAAACCCAGTGACATTAATTTGACAGTTAATGGCTCTTTTCTGTTCAAATGTATAAGCGTTTTGTTCCAGGCTCCTATTAAAGGGAACCTCGAACATACTAGATTTTGTTAATTTCTCGAGGACACAAGCCACGATTTGATGATCATCTATCGAGGCTGATCATACATTATTCATGAATCAACGACAAAGCAGTCTTTTGAGTGGATAATTAAGTTTAATATTTAGAAAATATTCTGTAGCAAAATAACTCATACAGTACCGTGGGCTAATCTTCAAAACTTAATGTGATGAACGGTGTAAGCCCATCATTCAAGAAATACAATTATTCAGGACGAATTGGGAAATTCTACACTGCATACAGTAACTTACATTAAACAGCATCTCCGGCAAGGGAGAGAATGGCCCTGTTCTCACCCCACGCCCCCCTCCCATTCCACCCTTTTGCAAGAGTCAATTTCACAATTTTCACCACCCCTGAACATTAATCATTAATGATAACCACTTCAATATTCTGTCCATGTTTATAAGCATTATTGTCCCACCGTTTCATGTTTTGGTTTGTATAAGACATCTCTCACAGGAGGGTCAGTGACATGCAGTACTTACTGTCTTAAAAGTTCGAACAGGGATGTTGCTTCAGGTGAAACAAATTATAATGTCACCATAACAGACTGAGGATGGGGCCTGAAGACTATTTCCTACTGATATAAACTATATATATTGCTGTTTTGTTAACATTTTATGTATGTATTCTTTCCATCAAAAGTACAAGCAGGAGTCAACAGTTTCCTATAAGAATTTTCCCGCACCTCACAAAGAGTTTTATTCAAATTGGTAAAAGTACTGTAATAAATATCAAAAATGGAACATGTTCTGATTATAGAAGCAAATGTTGTTAAATATCGTGAGGTTTTGATGAATAATAATCATAATAATAATAATGGACATTTATAATGCCCCAGTATCTGTCAAAAAAGACGCTCATGGCGCAGTGACACAAACAGTGCGACAGCAAAAACAAAAAAAAGTAAACATAGTACAAGACAAAAATGCAAGCAAAAATGGGCAACAGTGAACAATTAATTAAACAGTTTTCATCAGATGAGTCTTGAGAGAGTCTTTAAAAGTTCTAAGCAAGATATGGACTGTGTTTTACATGTTCTGGAAGGCTGTTCCACAGAGATGGGGCAGCAGCAGCAAAAGCTCTTTTGCCCCATGATCGATAATAAGCAATGAATATGATATATATGTAATCGTCTGAAATTTAACAAACAAAATCACCAACATGTTCCATTCTCCATTGTCTTTTTACTGTTTTTTTTTTTTTTTTTTTTATTTTTTTTAATACTCCTACAGCAAGTCTCCAGAACTTGTGATTCATAAAGAGATGAGAGATATCACCAATGTCTACTTATCTTTGATAATCTCACATCTCTGAAACTGTGTCACAGCTCAGAGGGGTTATACGGATATATTCGTCTGTCATTCTGAATAAGGAATGATACATGGACAAAACAAAATTCAACTTTATCCTGAATTCTCCTCCCCATAACTCAAATATTTATAAGTCCAGGGTCTAATAAACTGCCAAAAACATGTTAGAGGAAAGCTTGTATCTTGCCAATCATAGAACAAGTTCCTCAAGAAACCAGGATAAGGTGAAAGGTGTCTATATGCATATGTAGCCATCTCTATGTGATAGTGATGTATGGCAGTACGATGTGCACTCACTCAGACTATCTGATCTAGGAGTGTTAGCTCAGTGGTCAACGCCGGTGCCTTTCAATCATAAGGTCCCGAGTTCAAGTCACTCCAAGATTAATGTATGTCGTCCAGTTACAGAGCTGTTGACAATTGACAATTCCAGACCTGTCAACCTGTTTGACCCCAAAATAGGGAGTTAACATTTTTCAGAGACAAAAAATAGGGAGAACAAGGTGAAAATAGGGAGGTTGATAATTTAGGTTGGTAATTTTCAACAGAAATGATATAAATACTCCTAAATAAGTATAGTCTACTTATGCAATACAGTGAGAGAATCATCCAATCAGTGTTTCTTGTTGTAGTTTACAGTAGCCTGCTTCGCTTTCTACAGGGTTTCTTTAGTAGGCTTCCATTTGAAACAGGGAGCAGTGGACTCTGGGTACTGTGACTTCATGGCTAGTATGCTAGATAGAGTCCCATCAAGCTTGAGACCTGACCGACTGTCTGTCTTGTTCTTGTGAACTACACTGAATAGCCTTTCCTGTTCGGCGTTACTGTGGGGAATTACTAAGCATAGGACCAATTGTTGGCTATTTTCAGAAATGTCGCAAGTGATGAAACATTAAAAAAACCGGGAGAATGAAACATGAAACCGGGAGGCCAGGAGATTCGGGTAAAAACCGGGAGTCTCCCGGTAAAACCGCGAGAGTTGACGGGTCTGCAATTCATAATGATGGACGTTAAATATGAATCTGAGAGACTGACTTCGGTCAGCTTGCGGCTTTGATAAGCCAATGAGGGCTTCTTCGCGAGTCCCTGCTTGCAGGATCTAAAATACATACATACATCAGTTTTTGAGACCAAAACGACTGCAGAGCACTCAAAGATCGTCAACAATTGAATATTTATCAACCAATAAGTAATGGGTCTTTTTTACAGAAGGCTGCAAAAGAACTTGAACAGGTAGTGACCATTATTTTGATTTTCTAGCATATTTGGGGGCTAGACTTGTGTGTGACCTTTAACCCTATAACAGAATTTAGAATCACAAGACCATGATGATATTCAATGACATCACTGTTTCAATTATTCACGAATAAATATCTACAAAAAGACATATATTGACTGATACCTCATGCCCTCCATATGTAGGAGTTCTTTATCAAATTTGGTCCTACTAAGTCTGCCTCTTATGTGTGCATGGATTTTAATAAAACCACTGATTGAAAGGTATCCAATTACTTACACATCACCATATCACCTGCATTACCAAGGCTTAGAGAAGAACATTTGAAGGGCATTTACAGTTTTCCTTATGGTGATATTTAGAAATTCCACGAGGAGGAATATTAAGGTGATCGATTAAAAAACGATGGACAAAACTCATTCGGTTGCAGTGACGACGTAATGTACTCACACAGCATACATACATGATAAGAGCGGAAAGTATATTCACTTTACCACGTTAGTCTTGTTCACATAGATCGGAGGACACAAACAGGATCGAATAAAGGAAAGGTGGTCAACTTTGCAGTGTGAACACTCACGAGTGTACTCAGGATAAGACCCCGCTGTTGTGCAAGATCTCTCTTCAGGGCATCCTTGCCCCACTGGGGTGGTCCAGATTCTAGTGTCAATGCTCCGGATCAAGGATCCTTGCCCCACTAGGATGATCCAGATTCTAGTGTGAATGCTCCAAATCAAGGATCCTTGCCCCACTGGGGTGATCCAGATTCTAGTGTGATTGCTCGGGATCAAGGATCCTTGCCCCACTGGGGTGATCCAGATTCTAGTGTGATTGCTCGGGATCATAGGAGGCAAGATATCAGGCTAACTGCCCGCAGAAAAATTTTTCCATATAAACACAGACTGGCATTCAGCCTAATAGGTACTATAGTACTGTAACTGGAGATGATATTTGTGAACATTTAAGATGACACACGCATGGATGCGAAATGCGCTTACTGTACATTCGATGTCGATCCACCATCTCAAGTGTGGATGTGTCAGTGTCATAACCTCCCAGAGAGAGTGAGATCCTGATCCCTGTTGTGATCCCTGTTGATCCCTGTTGTGATCCCGGTTGTGTTGTCATATGTGAGCAAGGCAGTATTTTTTAGGGTCTTTCACTTTTGAAAACCAATATCACTAGAGGTCGACAGTACCAAACTAGTGTTATTCTACAATAAATGTACATTAACTGCACCGACAGTTCAGCTATTTACATGTAAGCAAAGACAACTTTGTGTACAAACAAGATATGAGGCAACTGTCATTTTTGCCAATTTTTGTACTTGGTAATTTAGAGCTAATTACCAAGCAAGATGCAATTAACAAAATAGATGCTAAGCATATAGCTAGTTTAAATAGAAGAGAGAGTTTGGAGGAAGGAAGGAAGACTGAAAAGTTGCATCCTTTTTTCATAAATGAAATGCAGGAAATAGATGTATGGCAAATTACATACTGTATCCATATATGTGGGGACAATTGTCTATCCACAAGTTTAAGTGTTATCGGTAGACTGCAAATAGATTGGTGATATTGTCATCAACGTTGTTGCGTGACTTCCAGCAAGGTCAACGAATCAAGTGGAGGGATGAGGATCAATTGAGATGAAATCAGAGGTCGTTGAACACGCGCATGGAGAGTGGTCAAGTATGCAATTGTGTCAGCAGTCTGACCGTTTATAATCCTAACTTAACAAAAATTATGATTTTCTTTAAACTGTTGCAGTATAAAGTTTCGTCTCACCATATTTTGGTTTATAAAGCTGCTGTTATCTGCACTTGTGCAATTCCATCCATGCAAGCCATATATATGAATAACTTTCAGACAAAGTTTTGTTACGAATGTACATCATTTCTCTTTCAGCAGGGCCTTACTCTGTTTGAAAATTCCCAAACTTACCGGCTTGATATAATTTACGAGGGACAAGCTTACCTGTCTCTCCACAACCTAGTTTGGTATTTCTTATGACTCTACAGTACATTTCAGGAGGTATTTGTTACCTATACTTGGAAACTCTTGGCAGCATTCAAGTACTCACTTTAACTCCATCTAATCTGTTAATTTCACTAAACTGCATACATGAACATCATCAGATTACCCTAAGATGACATTCAATACAATTTGTCCTTTCATAGAATGTAAAGCATTGTTAACATGTTATTTCAGCTAGGACATAAAAATTCTAATTTTCACCCATGAGTTTTGTGTCGCATCTGAGGAATTCACTGACCTAATGTTCTGGTCGACTGTTAACAAGTATTAAAACTACTAATGGTATACAACCTTGACTGCTGATATTGTTTTCTACAGTTTACAATTCACTTATTAAAATTCATGTTGTACATTAGGTCTGGTCGTCTGCACTAAAATTTTCATGAATCCCAAACAACAGCCATGCAGTACTGCATTACCACCAACAGTCACACTTCATATACACAAAATGCCCCATGACATTACGGTCTAATGAAATTATTAAATTAATACTTTGAACGATTGGTTGACATTCTTCTGATACCTGCATATTTCACAAAACAAGACTATAGTACGTTGATCAAACCAGGACACCCTCCAAGCTAGACTAGTCCAATAATTTCAACTAATGATGGTTAATTGGCAAGCCTCCCATGATTCCATTCAGTTCTCAACATTTTGTCCCCCATGTATGTTTTTCATATTAATTATTAATTTATCACATGCATCATAAAAAGCATATCAGAAAACTTTTTCTTTAACTTTTTACTTCATTCTATGAAATGAAAGTAAATTTAGTATCTGAGCAGATTTTTAACATCCAATAGCAACAAGAAAATTTGTCCAAAAGAACTATAAAAGCGCACATGAATAGTGTCACTGTAAGTGTGTTGTGCGCTCTATGTGTGTGTTGGTCACAGTATGCATGTTGTCAATATATATGTGTTGTCACAACATGTGTATTTACTATACATGCACAAACACACACCAAGTTGACTACATATAAAGACTATTGTATGTGCATGTCTGTGTCTGTGGTAATATATTGGTGTAGAGATGAAAATAGTGGGTTTTTGCATCATAAAGTTCATCAAGTATGCATTGTTGCTTGTTTGTTTCATTTTCTCGGAAACTGAATGTTTTGAATCTGTTGAGGCTGTATTCTTACTCTGTTTTTCATGTTTTGCGAGTGGCGGCTAAGTACTAGCGGAATAATGACATTGGCATCAATTGCAAAACGTCTAAATCTGTAGAACGATAGAACGAGTGCTGACGTTGTGAGGAGACAGGTAAGCGAGGAGCGTTACTGTAGTCTTTCTGATGAGGTTCCTTTCTACATGTTGCCTTAACTTAATTCCCAACTACGCACAAATGCTTCTACAGAAGTCCTTCTGCACGAAATACTTCAGTATTTATCGTTTGCATAGCACTTTTGAAGGCTCTGAATTGGTCTCTTATATAATACTTTGGTTGCTATGTGAAAAAATATCTGCCGTACATCTTAGGACTTGCATAGCAATTTGACCGTTTTGCATGGCAGTTTGCAATATGCAATACCGGATCAATTTTGCCCTCTACTTTACCTTTCAATCCTTACCCCCCCCCCCCCCTCCTTCCTCCTGCAACCACTATCTCCCTTGTTCAACAGAAAGTGATAATTCCATGTTAAAAGGATTCATGAACTAACCAAAACTTATGGTCTGCTAATATACTACCATGCATGCAAACAGTACAATTGTATGATCAATTATCCATTTGCTCGTATTATATTATAAACCAAGACATTTGAATTCTCAGACAGCCAGTTTGTGCATTAATTGTGGTACATATTAAAGCTTACTGTGCATACAGTACATGACCTATATAACTTGGTTTCCAATGCATACATCAGTGCTGTGAAGCAAATAGCAATGATTGCCTGCATTATTACAAATGTCACAGGCATTGACTTACAGGCAATATGAGTTACCTCATCATTTTATGTATTTTTATTATATATTATTTTACACAAAATACACAACTGACACAGAAAGTGGTCACATGTGGTTTGGTAACTTTATATATAATAAATGCAGGGATCCATATAGTTACCATATAATATAACAGAATTTTTCTCCAAATATGATGTCAGAAATGGAATCTAATGACCTTTCCACTGCAATCTTAAAGGCATTGAAGACTCGCCCCCAAACCGTGTGCGGCCATCTGAAAAAAGTTAACTCTCTGTTGCTTGCAAGTGACGTTTTGTTCTCGGTCGCTACAAAATGCAGAAAGTAATGAAACGTGTTACCTTAAAGCAGCATTTTACGTCGTTTTCTATGATTTTTCTCAACCTCACTGACTCCACTATGCCATAACGACATACATAACTAGCTTATCTATTTAAATCTTACTTCAAATGGTGGCATAAATGTCGAAAAATGTGCAACTTTCAACTTTGTTTTTCTCCAAGATATTTTCCGTTGGGATCCCAATAAACCTCGCCCACAATATGAATATTTAAACACTACGAACGTCATTGACCAATACGTAATACAACACCATGCGTGATTTGTGTACAGTCTATATGGCAGTTGTACCAGGGAGTTCCATAAAAACTCCCTGGTTGTACCAACGCAAAGTCTTGAATCTATTTTTAGCAACGGCTCATAACTAAACCTGCATCTCTGATTGGTTGAATTCACTAGCGGGTTTGGGGAACTGTATGCGATTAATTTTAAGTGTGGAGATTGTCGGACGACACTTTTCTCATTATCTGCGAATATCCTTAATTACTCGCCAATTAACGTTGTTGGCAAGGAAAAATTTGGCTAATATCTAGCTGTTTTGCGATTGATATATATATGTAAAAAACTTGATGGACATGTCAAAAAAGTAGAAAACGGCGACCAAACGCAAAATGCTGCTTTAATTATTATCTTTAGCTGGACCTGAGATGTCCATCGCGGTATCGTTTGTATACTGAGCTGTATGTACCGACTGTACACTAGTGTCTAATTACCGACGGTAGCAAGCTGTGTGTGTATTTTCTGGGATCGATGGTGCAGGTGTTTAACACTTCTGTTACACCTCATTCGAAACTAGGTCAAATTACCGGCATTAGACGTTTCTTTTTGCGCGAGTCTTCACACCCTTTAATTTCCTAATATAAATATGCCAACAAAAAAAGCAAATTGCTCAATAGCTGGGCATTCAGCATTACTGCATCAATTCAATTCAATTCAATTCGAACAGGTGTCTCAATTTGAAAAATTTCAAGTTTAAAAGTTCAAGCAGGGAGTTGTTGACAGCCTAATGGTTCGAATAATACTAGGTACATATACACAGGCTTGGTAAAATTGTCAAACGAAGGCAAAAAAGCTACACGTAATCCTAGAGTTAATGAACTAATCAGTTAATTGGATATTCAAATACTGATATCATCAAGATTTAACATGAGTCTGTAAATTTCTTTCTGGCACTTAAAATTCTGTGATAAATAGTGAAAACTTTACTTTTGTGCATTAATTGCACTTTCATACAGGCTGTTAAAACGTGTATAAATATTCATGATGTGATTTCCATGGTATTAGACATCATTATGTTGCCGTCATGTTTCTTCAATTGTCTATTTAATTTAACATGACTTACTACAGTTTATTACATATGTTTTATACATGTTATGTACATAGAATTGACCTTTCAATCCCTCATAACTTGTTTCCTCTTTTGGTCATATTAACCTTTCCTGTGTAAAGACAAATTACCCTAGAAACACTCCCAGGTGCCCTGTGCATTGTACGTGCATAAACAGCAGTTGAGTAAATTTTACACCTACAGTATTCAAAGAAACAGATTTGTGACCACAAAATCACCTCTTGTTGACGAATAATAGAAGTTTTGATCCTCGGAATCATGTGACTATGATCGGTTAATGACGGTCTGTACAAATAGACTTTGCCAAGAATTTTGACCCACATTCTCATTCAGGTCAGTATTAAGTAATATATATGTAACAATTGTTTGTGGAATGCTTTCTGAAGTGATGTAATATCCTTTGTCGACACATGAACTTTTGGGGGTAGAGGGTTACGAAGAGGTTACATTGCTGATATCAAGATATGAAGGTAATACTTTGTGTAACAAGTTAAAGGTCTGACGATGTGTCTGATATTATCCTACCACCTTCCAAGTAGGTCTGATGATGCAAAGAGATTAGTTGCTTATACCTAGGTAAGGACTAATTGTTTGTGACATCAATTTCAGGATGCATTGTAAACTACATATTCCCTACAAGGATAAACTAGTAGAATACCCTCCATCACCTCAAAGATATAGAAATAAAACAACAAACATAGTTGCAGAGGACTATGATCCACCCAAAGGGAAGTTTTACTGGCCCAAAAAGGTGGTGTTCTATTCGCCAAACCTTTATAAAGTTTATAAACATCTCTCATACATTGTTAAGATCAAATTATTCTCTGTTGTATGACTAGTCTTTTTGTCAGATAACCAAACATTCTTTTTGGTTATCTAAAAAGTAAGACCTGGTTTATCTAATGAAAATCATAAAACATTCCTTCAAAATTTGCTCGTCTCTTTTTGGTGTTTTTCCAACTTAACGGCATTGAAGACTCGCCCCAAACCACGTGCGCCCATCTGAAAAAGTTAACTTTCCATTGCTTGTAAGTGACGTTTTTTTTGTGTCGCTACAAAATGCAGACAGTAATGAAATGTGATACCTTGTTATCTTTAATCTAGACCTGAGATGTCCATCACTGAATCGTTTATACACTGTGCTGTGGGTATTGACCGCAGCTGTATGTACTGACCGTACACTAGTGTCTAATTACCAACAGAGGCTAGCTGTGTGTGTATTTTCTGGGATCGATGGTGGTGTCTAATACTTCTGTTACACCTCATTCGAAACTAGGTCAGATTTACAGGCATTAGACGTTTCTTTTTGCGCGAGTCTTCACACCCTTTAAGGAGCACGATGGGTGTCGGAAAAACAAACAATTGTGACGGAAAGTAGGAGAAAGTAGAGAAGGCTGAAGCCGTTCAGACGACATTATCCGTCAAACGTACAGAGTATCACTATAAAACTAAAGCCATTGATTGATTGAACAAGCACTCCCCCCCCCCTCCACACCCCTCCCACCACACCCCTCAATTACTTTTGCTATCCCTTCTATTTATTCTCAATATTTTGTCATCCAGACTGCTTCATAATCAAATGAAAATATGACCGCAACCTCAACAACATCATTTATTTTTTATCCTGTAAACAATATCTAAGAGATTACAATCCAAGCTCACCCTTATAGCTCCTATTCCAGGTCAAATTCTGCCCTTTATATTATGTTTTTTTATCAAATACAGTGCACCAGAGTACAGACACAGCATGTACAATACTGTAGATACACAGTGTATGAAAGTGTGAGGGAAATGTACTATTTGCACCAAGATAATGACTATATCATTACTGTTACAAACTGGTAAAAGTTGCAGGTTGTATGTTTAAGCATGTATAAAGCATCTATGTATCATAATCATAAGTACTACCATGGTTAGGCTATACCATGATATTAGTCTAGCTATCATGATATTAATACGCACGATAAAGCAAGAGTGCTGAAATAATGACGACACAGGTCATTGAGGAGGAAAGTAAATATAGTAAGAACAAAATATTGAACCACAGAACAGTGACCTGCTATGGTGAAGCTTTTCCTCGTAAATGCACAATCAATTTGATTCTAATAATATGTTCCTCAGTGAGAGGTCCGCTTCACTAATCTGATATTCGCCGCCTTAATGTCTGGGAATAAATTTGGCAGGTTCTAAAGAAATACTTTTGAATATGATGAATTTTGTTATAAGTAGGTGTCTTGATATGTAGTGTTCATTGAGTTCCTGCTCATGCAAGTTCACACACACACACATACTATCCTATCTTTTAAACCTTTTAATTTGATGATTCAGTTTGAAAACATTTACTTCCTTCCTTCAAAACAAAAATCAAATGATATCCAACACGCTGTTTAGAGTTTGGTAATTTCCTCATTGTTGACCGAGCCTTGCTAACTAAGGTTTACAACTGGTCAAGCTAAGATGTCAACAAAGGATATAGGCCTACATTTTTAGTATCAATGAGTACTTTATAATGGTGACCTTTTGACTTGTTCAGGTTTGTCTCCCAATCACATTTTTTTTAAATGACAGATTTTTAGTCACCCGATCAAAACAAACTGGAAATTTTCATCATTTCATATGAACTTTAAAGCATGGACGGATCGCACTGATGCACTGCAGTTTCGTTTTGTTTTTTTGTCTTTTTCTGGGACAAATGGTATATAGAATGACTTTATAAATTCCATATTCAACACTCAAAGCCTGCTTTTCAATACAAACTGTCCGCAAGCAAAATTTGTCTATCCATGCCGGCGAGAATGCTAGATAATTTCATGGTTTAAGTTAAATCTACAGTATATACAGCAGATGTTTGGCCATGACCCAACATAGGTACATTTGCCAACACTGTAGGCTGAGGGGCATGGAATGTGAAATTTTGATAAAAGGTACAAAGGGAAGCATACTGTATGATCACAGCTTCAAGAGAGGGCGAGGGAACTATTTCTCAAAAAGCCAGCCTTTCACCATACGGATTTGATTGCCCAACTCGATCTCCTCCCCCTCCCCTCCCTCCCCCTTCCCTTAACCTTTCCTCCTACCGTTCCCTGTCTTCCACCCCTTCCACTAAATCCCACCACATAAACAATTTTCCCTAACCTCACAACTACATGATTCAATATCCTTTGACAGTTCCAACTATCTGGAGAAATAAAAAATTGTTACTAAATATAGTACACAATAAATGTCCTCACATGCTGCGCTTGTTGTGAGACAAAAACAACTAATTTGCAAAGACTGACCATAGCTTGTTTAGTAAACTGATTGACTTTGCAAGGTCACCTGATTACAATCACCAGGGGCAACTGTGTAAAGCATTTTTCTTTACACTATTTCCATTTATTTTGGCAAACACTCATCAACAGTTGTGCTCAAACTTCACCTATACACACTGATCCAGATTTTACCACAACAAGGTTGCTGCCATTGAGTGCAAAAATTAAACATTGACACAACTAAGGGTCTTGGAAAATAAATCTTGAAAAATTAGGACACTTGTTTTGCTGGCCAGCAGATCTGGCACTTCAGAGAACTGTACACCCAGGGCAAATTTGGATCGGTGGTCCTATCGTCAGAGACTGCCAAATTCTACCAATGATGGTTATTGGGAAGATGACTACTGTAGCTGCTGACATCAAATTCAGACTGCAATGTCACTAACTACTCCCAAACCGGATAGAATGATAACTTGGTGTCACTACTTTATATATATATATATATAATAAATAAATACCATAAAGTGCTGTTATCATGAAATAAAACATGCTCAAGAGCACTGTACAAAAGAACCAATATCTGGAATATAAAATTACCAAACTTAAGAAACCTAAAAGTAATAACAACAGCGATAAAAGTAAAAAATGATATAAGACAGGGATATAAACCACAATAAAGAACATAAAAATATAAATATATATAAAAAGAGACACTGAAAAAACAAAAATAGTGGTAGCTTAGCCTCTGATCCACCCCGGATAGGGAGATTTACTGACCCAAAGCTGAGGTTTCCATTCACCAAACTGCCACATCTCTCCTGCAATCTATATTATGGTCATTCTTTGTTTCTTTGCTACAAGTTTTTTTTTGGCACAACCAAATGTGCTGTTGGGACAACCAATCAACATGGCCTAGTTGTCCAAACAAAATCTTTAAAACTTTGCCCTGATAATAACTTATATACAGTAAATGCCTAATAAGAGAGAATTTTATGGCAGTAGGTTATTGTCACAGATCTCCTTAGGCCTGGATCTTAATATAATTTGCAATACTTCGAGAAAACTACAATGCAACAAAAACGTAACAAAAACCTGAACTTTAAAATGATATATGTTGTATTCCTGTGTACCAGGCAGGACCAATCACATCGATGATGTGAATAACCTTTCACATTCTTTGCCAGCAACATCAGTTGTGTCCTTCACGACAGAACAATACTGTACCATCATACAATATATCTCTATGATATATCTTTTCTATGCCCTTCATAGCTGAGCAATGGCAAATTGATTCATGCTACAACACACGTCTACACACACTGTATCACATATATGTATGTATGTATGTGTTGAATATGTACTGTATACCATCTGTATGTACAGTACGATAACCCTCAACTCAAATTTTTTTACCCGACTTGAAACAGAAATACAGTGAAGGAAACAAATAGAGGCCATCTGTTGACTGACCCATGCATAGGTATATTTATGCATGCATTCATTATCCACGTACAGCAGCGTAGAGCTAACGTTGCATTAGATACATGTATCACACAGTAACCGATATCATAAAGGTATAATATAACAATTTATTAAAACTTAAAAGTAGTTCTAATTAAACCTAACCAGCATCTTTGGCTTACTGTATATGACAAAGATCTTTGCAAAGAACTACTCTCCCAAACAGCTGAGAAAAGTCTTGCTGTTGGAGAGATACCGAAGTCGTTTCTGGGGGTTGTCACTTTGAAAATCTGTGATGTTGTTAAGTCTGAAGTATCTGAGGAATTGTTGGGTCTGACAAGTCTGAACAGTTTCATAAGTCTGTTGCAAACTGTATTTAACTGTTCCTAAACCACGCTTGAAGACCTATGATTACAGAAGCTTTGAATACTCTGGCTCTTATCTCTGGAACAAGTTACCAGATCACATTCGAACATGCTCTAAACTTTCTACATTCAAAAGTCTACTTAAGACCCATCTATTCACTTGTTCTTTTGTAAATTAATCTGCTTTCTTTGTGAAGCGCCTTGAGCAGTGACTTTTGTCTACTGATTTGGCGCTATATAAGTCTCATTTATTATTATTATTATTATTGTAAGTTACATGATTGTAAACACATATATACATACATATTGATTTAGATTTAGTGAACTTGCTAGCTGACTCTGTTAAGTCTGAGGTCAGGTGTCTGAGGAAATGTTGAGTCTGACAAGTCTGAAAAGTCTCTTAAGTCTAATGTTCGTTACTTGATGTACTGTAGACCTGTATACATGTTGACTTGGCTAAAATATAGACAATTTGCCAGCTGAATCTAGTAAGTCTGAAAATTGATCAGTCTGACAAGCCTGATATGTCTTTAATATGGTAGTCTACAGTATATATATATGAAGTGTTTCTCATAGTCACACATCTGCATCTGTGTGACCAGTCTATTGTAAGCTTCAGTATATATCCTCATCGTGCAAGACTTTATACAAACTTTGAAAATCTCTTTCCTTTACATATTTGATTTGCCTCTTTGCTCAATCAGTTTCAATCGCCGCTATTAATGGCATTCACAAACGGCCAGTTTCTTGTTATTCCGACCGATATTAAATATCACACGTTCCCGTATCCTTGACTTTTGTGCTATAAAACCACCTTCATTATGACAGGAGTTGAATGGATCTGAAAGAAAACAAAATCCATTGTCCCTCCTTCCCTCCTCTCTCTCTCTATATAAATATATATATTCTTAAGTAACTTCTAATAGCTAAATCTGACAATGGATTTCTGAATGGTAAAATTTGCTTGTTTCGAGACCGACGCTGAGTCGATCAGCAAACACGAATACAAAGCACATTATACTTGGTTTCGCTTCATGATTCTAAAAGACCTAGCTGACGAGCGCCTCACATAATAACGATTACCTTTTAAGGTGATACGAGGTGAACTTCCATAACTGATGTTTCCAAAATCAATACAATATTGATTTCAAAATTCTGTATTTAGGATATAATTTGGATGAGAGAGTTCACTGTGTACGGTATATTTATATATTGCTGTAATGAACAAGCAGATCTCCATTTTTAACAATTGCAGGACACAGGTCAGTCACATTAGATTCAGTAAATTTATGCATCTCCAACAGAAAAAGTTGAAGAGAAAAAAATTCATAGAAAAGAAAATCGTTAATGT
>KN883189.1:23066-42217 GCA_000934455.1 Apostichopus parvimensis | reverse complement strand
ATTAGTTCATGCAATTATTTTTAGAAGTAGCAGGTGGTTTACAGGGGCGTTAATTTAACGTCACCTAGGCTTATAACATTAGCAACAGGAGTCACTTGTTAAGTTGGTAGCACCGTTGTGTGAGGTCGTGACACATCCTGCTTAGGTCAACATATAGTAGTCCAGCTCGTCATGTTAAACCCCATGACCTATTGCAGTAAAAACAAAAAGACTGCAAAAAGAGTAGCAACGTCACTTTCTAGGATATTGGTACTACTCATATATCATAACTTAGCACCTCCTGTAGCAACGCCACCTTTTTTGGCGATTGAGAAGGGTCACTTAGCTTCAAGGGCGTAGGAACCGGGGGGCTGGGGGCGCCAGCCCCCCTCCCAGTGAAAAATATGGTGGGCGGAAGTATCATTCCGCCCCCCCTGCTCTGCAAGTCAGAAAACCCCTTTTTCATTTCCAAATGAGAAAAAAATCTCATTTGGAGCACCAAATTGCATCTAAGACCAAGTGAAAATGCAAAATTATTTACAAAATGGAGTGGGTGTTGAAGTATGCTATATTGCACCAAATTGCATCTGAGGCCACCTGGAAATGCAAAAAAAATCCATTAGACCCCTCCCCCAGGCCGGCCATCAGTCTTCAGCCCCCCACTCAAAAGTACCTTCCTACTCCACTGCTTAGCTTACTTCAACCGAAAAGAGGGCTTCAATGATATTTCCTACTTTAGTTCAATTTCAGAGTCATATAGCTGGCCCGAGGTTTCCTGATTGGTGGCGGTATTTATAAAAGGAAATACGAAGCGATTGCAGCTTCCGTTTGGTGCACACACCGCAACAAAAGAATACCCCTAAGCAACTTCTAGTTATCTCTACGCCTCTTTTTCTCTAAAGAATCACTTATTCTTCATACTTTTCTAGATTTGGGTGTTAGAAAATTACAGAATGAAAAAAGTTCAATAATTCAGTTTTTTAAGTTAGTTAATTTGATTAACTTCACGATGCAATTCAATATACTGCAATTCTGTAAAAATGAATGGTATTTATTAGCTTGACTGACCACGTTTCATTTCAAATAACACCTTTAACTTTTCAGTATTTTAATTTATTTGAAAGGAGGAGATGTTTTGGCGACGAAATGTTGAGAACCGAGAGAAATTATTCCTTCATTTGATTGAAATATAGAAGGGTGTTTCATTTTTTTATCACTTTTATCACTATTCACTGGTGGATCCAGATCCGGAAGACAAGCTGAGTGTGTTAAGTTCCTACCAAGTTACGCACGGTGGCGCCGTGCACAGGATTTCAAATGTGGGGGCCGCAAAATTAAAAATGTCAATCCACTGATTAATGTATGGGGCTGAACTTTTATGGACAGGCGCCATAGACTAAAAAGGATTTTATCAAGGAAGAGGGCTGCACTTGGGTCTTTGTAGCCTACCCTTATGTATGGAGAGGGCAGGGGGGGGGGTGGTCTGGGATCCACATACAGGAAAACTTAAATATTTAAACATTAAATAGTGTATTCTGAGGCATAAAGTTAGGTATATATAAGTATAGCTGTATATGCAACACGGTATGCAACAATGGTATCACGTTTCATTACTGTACTGTCTGCATATTTTGTAGCGACACGAACAAAACGTCACTTGCAAGCAACGGAAAGTTAACTTTTTCAGATGCGAGTCTTCAATGCCTTTAATACAGATTCTAAGTTTGCTTATACTCTTTATAACAGGGGTGGGCAACCTTTTTAAATAAATGGGCCAGATATAAGGAGTGAAAAATTGACTGGGCCGCACCTGACCAACGACCTGCTGTTGATTTCAAATCTTTGATTCCGAGGACTTTCAAGCAATAGGTGTGTGTACTTAATCTGTATTCACAAAAACATAATGTCAATACAGTACAGTTGATAATTAATGGGGATAAAAGGCCTTCCTGACAGCATCATTAGTGCCGATAAAAATAACTGGTTTTTTGTGATGATGTAAAATAGATTGATTTTTTTTCTTTTTCTTGAGACATCTAAAGGGCCGCAACAAAATCACTGGTGGGCCGCATGTGGCCCGCGGGCCGTAGGTTGCCCACCCAGGCTGCTTTATACGGAATGTTACCATTGCCCCTTCAAAGTTGTAATAGCGCGGCTACCGACACTTCACACATCCTATCCCTACCATATATAGTCACCCATTGCCCTCCCCCCTCCACCTCCCTCGCTCAAACCTTCCCCTCAACCCTGTCCGTTCTCTCCAAGTAAAGGTGCAATCAAAAATCTCAAATGCCTTTATGTTATGCTCAGTCGTCCGTACAATATAGAGACGCCCTTCAAGAAAAAAGAAATCATGACGTCATTCTTCACTTCCTACTAACCTTTTTAAAGGTTTAGTACATTCATGCGCATACTGCATAGCAATAGCAGATCAGCTGTGGAAAGTCCTTGTACATGTTACGTACGGGTGTGAAGAAGAATGTGACATACAAGAAGAACGTAGCGATTCCTATATTTAAGTTGCAAATATTACAGGCCGGGCTTTACAAAGGTATTTATTTATGCTGAACAGACCTTTGTCTCATACGATTTGATATATACGTTGGTGTAAAGCCTTTCCATAACTCAAAGGAAGAAAGTTTGCTGCATCTTTTCTTTCTGTGTGTGCTATGTTTATGTTAGGCTTGTGTATATTCTTGAATGAGACAGCCTCGCGCCTAAGCAAATGGTTCGGTTAGCACAATACTTCAGTGTAGGAACAGAGTAAACTGTGTTAGGCTACCCGAACTTAGCATGGCCAGTAAATGTAGGGCTACAGTCTGTACGCAGCGGCATACTGGAGACCTTCCAAATTAAGCATACCAAATGTACAATGTTCTCCACTTTGTTACAGCAGAGCTAGTGTAGAGAGGGTTGGATATATGCTGGATCCCCCTAGCCTACATTCTTCCATTAAGAATAAGAGATAAAGACATAATTGGTTTTGAAGGTTAAGCACATCATCAAAGTAACATTGCCAGATGATGTACTGAACACTGGTATCATTATTTCATGTTTTCTGCTCATTATGGTCACTACAACAACCACAGGTGCACCCAACATATGCCACACTAGAAGGAAAGGCGAAAAGTTCAAAGGGCCCTAATCTAATTATGTTAGCCTACTTGGATAACCCTAGTAATGGGAACTTTATGAATACTTAACCCTGAATAGCCTACTTCTTTGCTTATTTCAGCCGGGTCCCTCGGGTACCCGTTCATTACGCGATCTGCATAAAGCCTAACTATACTAAGGGCATACATAAGCCTAATATTTAGTATGTATCTGCGTGCCTTCAGTTATGTATAAGACTGACTGTTACTGCAAGACTGTACATTTATCTTTACAACTTTCTTTTTCAAAACAAACACATGTGATGTATTCCCCCCAATGATGTTTTCGAAGTGATCTATGAAAAAGATTTGTAACCTGCAGTGGATCAACTGTATAGCTTTTCAAGTCTGACAGTAGTCCCATCGAAAAATTACGTGCAAATGTGCTTGGTATGATTGAAGAATTGTAAGATTGAAGAATTCCTTACAGCATTTGCTGGGTGTATTTGCATTCAATTGCTATAATTATGCTATGGGAGATATGCTGAAGTATATATTTGGAAGACCAAAGTTTCTTACAAGAAAGTTACGCCACGTATACATGGCACCGCGATATCATATAGTTAAAATTTTTCACCAAATTGTACACTTAAGTACACCATAGAGAAGAGAAGATCACCAAAGGATGAAGTTACTGAAGAATATACAAGAACTTTTTCCGGCCTTTCATTACTTTTAACGTAGCCGAAAATGAAGACCAGTGTTAACGATTTTTCCAAAGTTCCAGACTGGGTAGTAACAGCTTGGACCAGGTGGTAGCTTTTTCAGTTGGTTCCCCCAGGTTCCCCGGTAATCGATCCAGTCACTAGGTGACACCAGCATGGAAATTTTGACCCGGAATTACAGCGTAAATGTACCCTTCATAAATTTCAAACTGCTACTTTCTGAGAAATAAGGTCCAATAGTTTCAGCCAAAGGTTTTGTTTTTGGGATGAACAGTCTTGAAAGAAAGCAAAGCACATTTTTTGCAGTTTTTTTTCACTAGTATCATCATTCTCAAAGAGCAAACTTGCTAAAAGAAGGCCAAAATATATCATTTTGCATGATCCTTTTAGTAAAGAATTTCATAAACTTGTTCCTTATCAAAGTGATTCAGCATTAGATACATAGGAGTAGTAACAATGCAGAAAGGTTCATTGAAGTTGCAGATGGCTAACCATATTGCTAACAACAGTCATATTACCACAGAGATCTATTCCCAAGCGGACAATAGTCATTTTGCAATGCTCCTATGATTGGCTTGTAGTCGGCACCAAGTCATCTGATAATATTTTAACATACTGCACACTCATTGTACACAGTTCAAAGTTCTTTGTGGAAGCTTTAACAAACTTAGTGCTGCACCCTCTTCTCCAATCTCCGGGGCACCGCCCACTTTCTCATCCTTCTGAATCTACCATTCGGAGTGAAGATTAATTGCGTGATTTTCATATGAACCGTTTCTCTATCACCCTCTTACACTTTGGTGATAAGAGTTTTGGCATCAGCTTGTCACATGGTTAGTGTGCTCAAGTCATAATGTTAACTACATTTCGTCGCAAAGCATGTAGCGATACTGTAATGATTTATTTAAGAACTTGCAAACAGAAAACTGAATTATTGCGTTTCAGTGAATGCTATCAGTTTGCCCTGTGTTTTCATGACTTCTTCTTAAGAAACTATTTGGCTATATCACATCAGGTCTGTGTCTGCATTTGTCAATATGATCTGTAAAACATGTTCAAGACATTTTTAGCACAATCCTTTGCCAAAATATATAAACGTTTCCTATGGAGTGTATTTTTTGTACAGAAAGGTGATTGCTGCCTCTTTGTTACGATAATGTGGTTAAAGTTACGAACACAAATGCTTCTGTATTGTTTGACAGTGTACTAGCCATGTGATGCAGCTATTCAGGTACAGTACCCTTTTTTCGGACAAACTTATTCCAGGTTCCATGAAAATTCCTTAAAAATGTGTGTGAGCCTCTTTTTTAACAGTGTATGTACAGGTATAGGCCTATGTGCATATAGTAAGACTAGGAGCATGTTTGTTTGTTCTGTTTAAACTGATTATACTACATCTGTATATTTATTAACTTCCGTACTATTGTCCTAAAGATGCATTTGATCAAATGTTTCCTGGGCGAGATTAAACAATACATTATACTAATAACATCAAGAAGGTAAGGAATATCACCAAATGATTACAAGATGAAAGAATAGACATGAATTGCTTTATCGTTTGCAAGATTTTCTTATGAAAAAAGATGTTAATCAGTCAAAACTATCGTTCAATAACAATTTTGTCTTAGACAGAGTTATAATGACATGGACCCTGAAAAATCTGAAGACCATGGTAACTTTACTTGCTGGATGTGTACTTGAATGATACAAAAATAGAAGAAACAAGAAAGTAGAACACAATTTGGAAAACAATGCCAAGTCAAAAGGATTGAGTTAACTTTAATCTTTTGGCTAGAAAATGACTGTGACAGTTTTTGCTCAGAATTTAGTGTATTATGTGGAAACCATATAAGTAAGAGGAAGGCGTACCAGCAGAATGAGAGCAAACTTCGCTAAATTCTGCCGGTACGGTAGAACTGTAAGAGAATGGATAAGACTTAGCCCTTATACTGTACGCCAACACATTTTGCTTAAGAAGGAGAAAATTTTGTTTTATGTATTTATGGTAGTTGTTGTTCTTTGAAATCAGCGACATTTGTCAACCCCACATTTCGCATTAGTGTACGCCATTTTAGTCTGAAAGATAGATTTGCAGTGCCAAGACTTCAGGCTGTATTGTTGTTCCGCTTTAAAAGGAAAACTGATCTTGTTCCAAGTGTCAACAGAACCGTAAGTGTTAACATTTTGATTACGAGCGTTTCCACCAGGCTCTCCATCAATGGATCTTAACATGTGGTGCTGTATGTACCTCTTTGGTGGTGCGAGGCAGGTACTTCAGAGGATAAGAATTTAGTCATTTTTATGGACAATTGCAACAGAATCTGTCACAAGGTGGACCACCCATTTAAAAAGTCAATATCCATACCAGCCCATCAACATAGCCCTTTATTATTACTGTAAAGTACTGGCAAATTGAAGCTCATATTCAGCTCTTTCATTGCAAAACCCATTTCTGGCCAATTTGAAAATAGAGGCTGTTATACAGTACTGTAACAATTACATCCATCACTTTAAAATCAGGAAGTTACAAATGGTTTTTGTGGTTCATTAGTTTGTGTGGTTTGTAATTTGTGGGTATCACTAGTTTGTGTGGTTTGTTTGTTTACTAATGTCGAAAATTGAATCTCTGTTTGTAATGTAGAAGTCATAGTCAAGGTTATTGGGATCCTGGCTTAAATGTAATCTGTCGTCACCAGTGGTATTGAAACTTACAGTGTTTAGAACTTTACTTTGGCTTTGTGTCTCTTCTCAGAAGGCATTGCTGTGTATGTACATTTCATTTTGACAGTTTCCTTGATGACTACATAGAGCTCTATTAAACAGCCTTATGTTCAGTAAATCGCATCTCTGTTCTTGTTAAATACCAAGTTCTATAATTCTGAAGTACGCTACAGTACAGTATTTATCATAACTTAAAATTTACATTAGTCTCTAGTACTGTACTTCTTCAATTAAACCTCTTGGACTGGTAAACTGGCTGGTATGCAAAGGTTTATGGTAGAGGAATATGCTAGGACATAATTCAGCTGGTATCCAAATTATATTGTACAAATTTCTGTTGTATGATATGTACTAGCTCATTGAAATCCATATATACTGTTTTGATTTCTTGCAAACCACTGTGCAATTTCCTGAATACAGTTACATAAATCTTTAAAGTATAATACTTTGAAAGCTAGATACCCATTGGACTGGAGGAACATTAAAGTAACATTTCCACATTCCATTTCTTCCAATTACTTTCTAAAACCTTCAATGATCACTCCCAACCCCCCCCCCCCCTCCCCCCCCTTCTTTTGCCTTTCATATACTGTACCTTCTGCTCAAAGCATTTGGTCCTGATAGTTTGTTCAAGGGAAATTTGTCTGTTTGAAAAAATGCAAAAGATGACACCATTGTGAGTATCACTCCACATAAGGTAGGGGTGTCGGTGTCCCCTCTCCTTATTTCCCTAGAGCACTCCTCCACCCCCTCCCACGAGCCTCAAATTGAGCACTGTAGCCCAAAAAATTGTGCTACACACTGCTTCTAAGATGTTATATTTGCTCAAACTGTACTATAACTTTGCATGGGTGGGAGGATGTTTACAACTTGTATGATTATGGTACAGAGGAATACTTTTGGGGCCAGTGTAGCATGCCCTTGGTTTCTGGATTGTCAGCTTGTGAGATAAAGCCAATGACATGTTTTCCTGTGATTTTTTAAGATTGATTTGATGATTTTTGTTTGTGTTATATTTGATTTGTGATTTGATTTTTAAATTTGATAAATATCTTCATACCATTCCATGGCAAATTTTTAAGGGTTCTTGTCGTTGTCCATCGGACAACCAAGCTTTACTTTTTGGTTGTTCGAAAGGCAAATTTGGTCGTCCAAAAAATGTAGCAAATAACAAAGACCAGTACTGTATGTTCACTGTTGGCGAGACGTGTCAGTTCAGTGAACAGAACAACAACTATTGGGGTGAATCACTGTTACCTGTTTGGATACCTTCTCCTCAAGGTATTAAGTTGTTCAATAAAATCTGAATTTTAGGTACATACAAACAACCTCCAAAGGTGATTTTGTTTGTTTGAATAGATTACTAAAATCGCATAACCATTGTTAGCCTTGACTCATCATGTTGCAGTTCAAATATTGATGTACTAAAAAGTAAGAAAAATCAATTCAAATTTTCCCAGATAGTTAATTTTGCATGCCATCAATACTGATATGAAGTGTCTGGACGATGGCTTCTCGAGCATCGATTCAAATTTGTTAACCATGCACTCATTAACATGAATATTCAATACGACACAGAAGATGACATGTAACATCTAGGTGAGTGTCTTTCAAAAGTTGATCAATTGCTTTCTTCTTTTGAGTATGTTGGCACAACTGGTTTGGAAAACTCATTCAGTAAGTGCAATCAGGTGGTTTAAGAAGGTCATTGTAGCTTGTCAGTACGATAAATCCATAGTGAGTGACATTAGTAGGATGTCTGGACTGTTGCTAAACGATAACAATACTAACATACAATGTACAGTACCATCGTTAGTGCAAACTTCTCGGCATTTGGCCAGTCAGTTACAGTTCCTTCTACATGCATATATTTTGGATGGGTTTCTCCCTTATTTCTTTGAAAGTTTTCTAGAATTTCTAAAGTGTGTACTGCAGTGGTTTTTTTGTTGTTTTTCTTCCCCTTTTTAGTTTATTTGTCTCTTTGTTCGTAACAACAAATAAAACTTTGCAGATCAGAAAAAATGACGTCAAAGTGCTTTCGATACTTCTTTTGACACTGAGGTGGGTTTTAATGCACTGGATATGAAACAAAGTAAACATCGTATCAAATATCTCCACGGAATAAACACTCGCCTTAACAGAAATGTTTGGTGCTTTAAGGTTTGTTTACTTCCACAAAAACACTCGCCTTAACAGAAATGTTTGGTGCTTTAAGGTTTGTTTACTTCCACAAAAACACTCGCATTAACAGAAATGTTTGGTGCTTTGGGATTTGTTCATTTCTACAGCGACCCTCGCCTTAACAGAAATGTTCGGTGCTTTAAGGTTTGATCATTTCCACAGAAAATGCTCGCCTTAACAGAAACGTTCGGTGCTTTGAGATTTGTTCACCGTTAATTAATATACATTCCAATGTCTCACCCATAAATGTAAATTATTACACCAATGCCTGGAAGATAACGATACAACGAACTTTGGTCAAACGACGAACTTCAAACTGATGGTGTCATAAAACCACTTGTAAGTGTCTTCAGGTTTATGATTCCATTGGTAACATAGAAACGGCTAGTTAGTTCCAATGAGAGATGTACAGTAGTGAATTCCCAACCAGTCTTAGCTAAACTCCGAATATTTTTCAGATGTCAGATATGTACGTAAAAGAGGGTATTCTGCAAATCCTGTCTTTCCCTTTCGAATGTTATAGTGTCATGGTGCAAAAACAAAGGTATGCTACAGTATGTTGACTCAGGTACGATTTGTCATGTAACGTCTGGCAAATTTTGCTGCTGAACTTAGAAGGAGTTTTGTTTCTGGCTTAACTTGTTACAATTCATACAATAATATCCAAAAGAGTGAAAACATGTTAATCCGACCGTAAAATCTATTACCCCTTAGCTAAGCATTTATGGTGAAATTTGATCTGTCATCAGTACCTGTACAGCATTGAGGAACGGGACTTTCAGTTTGGATATATATATAGAGTAGGTCCATATATGTATTTTAACATACCCTTAAACATTGTACAACATTACTATAGTGTAGGGCTTGCATGTGCATTCTTTTACACTATTGAATCCATTGGTGGCATGAAAGACCAAGGTCATTTGTCCCCCCCCCCCCCTAATTTCGCTATTGTACAACATCTGTTGGGGGTTTATGTATGATACACTTTGAATGCTCCTGCCCCACCGTACAGTATGTCACAATGTGGTTGGTTCACAAAGACTCATTGTTATGTAAAATCTAATATCACATTGATAGCAACTTGCAACTCCACAATATCCTTTGGTATTCAATGTTGTAGACTACTGTGCAGTACAGAGTGCTTAGTGTGCAAAGATATAGCAGCTACAGGAACCATGTAGTATGTATGAGACAAAATTCACAGCATTATTCAAACTGCTACCCAAAATCTGAGCACTAATTATTCCATGGAATTTGGTGAGTACCACCAACCATTAGCATATACTGTACAACAGCTCCATGCAATTTGGTTTGAGTAGTGGTGGGGTGTATAGATAAGGACCTGCGAGGTTCCTTTTATGCATAGTTGTGTACTGTGTGCTGGTTTGTGGCTGCACTCTACAGGAAGCCCCCCCCCTTCAGAGGGGACCCGTTGATGTGGTGCACTGTAATGCCCGGGAGTGACTACCCATTTGTGTGTGTGGGTGTGACAAGTTGGGAGAATTCCACAAGACCGAAGGTCCGTGAGACCGATGGTCCGCGAACACATGGTCCGCAAGATCGATGGTCTATGCATGTTTCATGGATAGGCGTAACTAGACTTTTCCATTAGAGGGGATTCAGAGCGGGTCAAAGAGATTGACAAGGGGGCAATATTGTTTAAAATAGGGTATCGCTATATCTAATTATTTAGTTATATTGTATTCTAATATTTCATTTGGGCGGGAGGAGCGAGACTTTTGAGAGCGGGGGCTTTCGCCCTCTGCAACCCCCTCTGGTTACGCCACTGGTGGAGGCATAGTATCAATGCAAGCCGTCCCAGCCCCCTTGCGTATAAGTCATTGGTATCCACTATGAAAAGAAATGGCTGTAATATTACCGGTAGCAATGTTTATCTTACCAATATGATACTGTAGGCCTTGGTCTCTGTCACACGGACTCACGGTCTCGCGGACCTCGGTCTCGAAGACCTTCGGTGTCGCAGACCTTTTTTAATGTCGGTCTCGCGGACCTTCGGTCTCGTGGACTGTAACCGACAAGTTACATTGGACATTTGAGCAGGGGTTTAATGTTGTAATTTTGACTTTCTTGTACTGAATATATTAACTTTTTATATTTGGTTCGTATGCTGTACTCTGGATACAGTTTGTATTTTATGTTTTGGTTAAATATGCATTGGACTGAAGTAGTGTTATATCTCCTTTGTGAGGGGAATTTCCCATTGACTATCAATATATTCTGTTGACAATTTATACGCTCACCTAGCAAGGTCATTGGTTCATTGCTTTGCACTGTGGTCTATGTCTGGAGTTCAGTGTTTACCATTTAGCTGTGGTTATCATGTCCTCATGTCTTTGAAATTTAAACTTTTATGGGGCGTTCAAGTCAAGTTTAATAACTTTTCTGAAAAAAAAAGCCATTAAAGAAAAGGCAAACAATATCAACAACTATTAAAATATTTTTCATTTCAAGTTTGACAGTTCAAAAAAAGAATGAAAAACTATGAGAGGAAGTAACAAATGTGTTCTGTCAAAGTAAAAGTTAAAACAAACAAACAGATGAACTTGATAAAAACATAGGATAACATTATATAAACATTAGATAAAACATTCATGAACAACATGATATAAACAAAGGAAGGAGAAAAAGGAATAAAGGAAGTATCAAATGTGTTCTGTCAAAGCAAACTGGAAGAAAACATGAGAATTTTTTTTTTGTAAAACCTTAACATAACATGATATAAGCATTAAAGAAAACATAAGGAATATAATATTTTATTTTCTACTGTACGGTATGTATTTAATCTTTTGCAAAGTACATCATTATTCACAACTGACCAAGTTATCATTTTTGAGCTACTTTGTCTGCGCCAAATTATTTTGGGACCATCTATGTGCAAAATTGTTATCAACCCAATTTCTTTGGGAGGGTCCAATTTTTTTAAATTACAATAACTCCACAACCTTAACTCAGATTATATCCAAATTTGGAATGCAGTTGTTGGTTAATATCTGGTACATGTGGGCATAAATAGTATGATAGTATACACATAATGAATGGTTATGAGTGCAATAGTGCAAATATTTCATGAGTTGAAAGATGGAATGTTCCATTCAACGAGGCGCAGCCGAGTTGAATGGAACAAATTATATTTGCACTATTGTACGAATGGAAACCATTCATTATTTGTTTTATACAACACCTTCAAATTTGGATATAATTGGGTGTAAAATGCACTCATGCAACAGATTGTTTTGAACAGACAGGTTTCTCTGCTCTCTTACCATTGAAAAAAGTGCTATCAATAAAGTATAACCCATGGTTCTATTTCATAGAGTGCAATAGAGCGGATTTTGCATGCAATCGACGAGCAATTGACCAGTCAAATGGCCGGAATATAATTAGGTGTTGTATAATAGGTGATGACATACAACACTTTAATATTCCACTAAGCAAGGAGCCATAGTGCCTGTTGTTGGGCCCTTGTTGAAATAATCTACTGACATAGCAAGTTATTTTAATAATCAGTTTGTAGTACCAAGTCTGATAAGTTGTTCATGGGGTGGGAGGTGAAGGAATCTGCATTTTGGAAGGCAAATTACAGTAATTTGCCTTCTCCCTCATTGCTTTACTTTATTCCCCCCCCCCCCCCCTCTCTCTCCCCCCCTCACCACTGATATTGTACCAGATGTACCTCCCTGATACAATTACGAAACATCCACTCATCAGTTTATTCAGACAATGATCACTGTAACAGACATTTCTAATTACATCCATTTTGAATGAGATGAGGATGTTATTTTCACTTTCAATTTTTTATGGATTCATGCTAATGTCAGGCTTTACAATAAGAGTTCGATTTGATTTGATTTGATCTGTCAGCTACTTTTGGAGTCCATAGCTACAGTAGTATGTATACAGTACAGTAGGTTTACAGTAGTATGTCTACAGTGGTATGCATACAGTGTTTTGTAAATGTTGAGTAGTATGTACTGTATACAGTTGTATGTATAAAGTGGTATGTATACAGTAATATGTAAACAGTGGTATGCATACAGTGGTGTGCATACAGTGGTGTGCATACAGTGGTGTGCATACAGTGGTGTGCATACAGTGGTATGCATACAGTGGTGTGCATACAGTGGTATGCATAAAGTGGTATGCATACAGTGATATGCATACAGTTGTATGCATACAGTGGTATGCATACAGTGATATGCATACAGTTGTATGCATACAGTGGTATGCATACAGTGGTATGCATACAGTGGTGTGCATACAGTGGTGTGCATAAAGTGGTATGTATACAGTAATATGTATACAGTAATATGTATATACAGTGGTATGCATTCAGTGGTGTGCTCACAGTGGTGTGCTCACAGCGGTGTGCATAAAGTGTTTTGTATTACAGTTGAGTAGTATGTACTGTATACAGTTGTATGTATACAGTGGTGTGCATACAGTGGTGTGCATACAGTGTTGTGCATACAGTGGTGTGCATAAAGTAGTGTGCATACAGCGGCCTGCATACAGCGGTATCCATACAGCGGTATCCATACAGCGATATGCATACAGTGTACAGTGTACCAATACCTATATACTGGTAATGTTTTATCACTGTGCTCCCACTTGAAACTCCTCCAGGTCAAAATTCTGTGTCTGGAGTTAAACTTAATCTATCAGTGTTTTCAGGTTCCTTGTCTTTCACTTCCAGGGTCAAGGATTATGTACCAAAAGATTGATGCAAATTCAATGCAAAAATGAAGAGAGAGTTGTCTTGAAGGTTTTCTCTCTTGCCCTTTATAGTCTCTACGAAATAATAAGTGATTTATAAACTATAGTGAGGTTTTTGTAGGGTGTGTAACTGTAACTAGAAGGTAGTAGAAATGTGGTACAATGGGAGGCGCTGTTGACTGTTCCTCTTAACCAGTTTTGACTATTTGAATATATTTGAACATTAAATATATTTAAGTAAATAATTGTTCACTGATGAAAGGGTTTTGCTGATTCCAATCTTGTTCTAGCCAGAACAATATTTGCTCTTTTCTTGTTATTTATAATATCCCAGTCAGTTTTTCATTGTCCATATATTTATAATAACTATCCAGTAAATTATATGTATTTACTTTCCCAATTGGGATTACTACTGTACATAGTATCCCTCCCCCCCTTCCCAACCCTCCCCCCATCATAACATGTCCATTTCCTTCCTGTCACCTGGATTGAGCCAACATTAAAATCAGCAATTAGTCTCCAGGAGTCTATACACACTCTAATTCACTTGCATGCCAACTCATTGATGAGTCATACAGTAATAGATCCGGGAGGCCCACAAAGTGCCTCACTAGAGCTTTTCTGTCACCTGAAGCAAAAAAAAATAAAAAATTGGTTAAGACTATAATTATTTGAAAAAGGGGCTAATATTCTACCACATTGTAGCTTTGGACACTGTAGAGTGCTTCTCAAATATCCAATGAAAATTTCACCCACTTTAAAATTGTTCTAAATTTGTTCATATAAAAGCGATTGGTTTCCAATTCTAACACCTTTCTCTAACCTTGGATGTTAGTATTTAGGCCGAATTGTACTAAGGACTTCAATTTCAGTGTTTCTGTTGGCATTTCTCTTGTTCATTGGTGGCTCATACGAGGTTTAGTGTTGGTTTCATAGGAGTTATAGTGTTACATGTAGTACTTTCATAGGAGTTTCTGATCCTTTCTGTAGTTTAAAAATTTTCACCTCCTTTAAAACGTTGAGCATTCTTGCAATGACTCACAACAGTTGAACTTGTGTGGTTTTCTTTTCCTGTTTCCTTAAAAACTGCTGACATGCTGTTATTGTGTTGCAGTATGTCGTGAATGGTTATTATTTTCATATCTAAACACATGGTTCCCTTCATGCTGGAAATGTACATGTACTGTAGGAGAATGTTAAAAACCTCTTTTCTAGGTTGTGACAGTGCTTGAAATTTCTAGTCTGGAAAAGTAAGGGAAAATTGTCTTTTGAAAGCTTCATCTTGAGATAAAGGTGCTGGCATAGATCAAACTGTAGTGAAAACAATTATGGCTACAACAAGTCATGTTTGGGCTTCGTGGCTCATTGAATGTCCCCCCCACCACCCCCCCACCATCGTAGTCTAATATTGTAAGACGTGTTTTGTTCTTGAAAATATCCGGAATTTCATTTGTTTAAAAGTGTGGTAACCATGTAAAACAAGAAGTTGAAATGAAAAAAAAAATTGAGAAAAGAAGAAAAAAATGTTAATAAGCTGTATTGGAAGGGAATTCAAAACAAAATCTACAGTAGGTAGCTGTTTGAGTTTGATCAACAATTTTTCCAAACCTTTTTTGAGTATTACTCGAAAATGATAGCTCATTGGATGTTACACCCCCCTCTTTACCAGTGGCGGAGCTAGGGGTATTGGTCAAAGGGGGCGAAAATGGTCTGTAGGGGCGCTTTCGACACTATTTAAGCGGAGCGCCACCACAGGTTGGCTAAACGAAGAATAAATAGGTGTCATCGCCAACAAAATGTGACAAATGTCAATAGGTAGATGAGAGCACAATAAAAAAGTAAATAATCGCGAATAAGTAAAAAGTGGTAAAAAGCTGAAAAGAGCGCCAGCAGTCCATTCCCCCCTGACTGTATGGATGCTCCGCCACTGCTCTTTACAGTAGGTCAAGGTTCAAGGAGATACAAACACAACCATCATTATTGGTCTGTGTGATAGAGATGAACTGTGAACTGACCGGTGATGAACAACTTTCCAAAACAACTACTTAAGAAATGTCTGAAGTACTCAATTTGGTAGATCTCATGGTAGTAAAGTGCATTCACAATGAAGACTGAAGACTTGGTCAAGTCTAAATGATCAATAATTTCAAAACATTTCATATGTTTATTAATCAGTATTAAATACTGAATGTTAAATTGTAAAATTGTAAAATTTCAAACTTTCTTATGTCTTGATTTGTGATTGATTTGGAATGCAACATTTGAAATAAATCTAGTCAATGACCTACGCTGTAAATGCGATGATAGCACTGAACAGCATCGAAAAAACAATCTGCTTATTCAAGTAGTGCCTGTGTTTCTGTTTAGTGATGGAAACCAGATACTGGCGTTCATATGAAATTTTAATTTGATATATATATATATATACGATAACAGTTTGCTATGAATTAAGTCTCAATATTACAAGACCCCTGGTGGAAAGCTTTCGATATGAACAAGTTGCATTCTATGCTTTTTTCCGTTTGTGTAATTTCTACGTTCAAGAGTTGAGAATGTTTTTTTGATTTTTCATATGTAAGGGCTTTGTCTCAAGAGGCTTTGGATAAGAAAGGAAATTGGTTTTTGACTTGATCGAAAAATCATAGGAAATAGCTGTCAAGTTAGAGCAGGAAAGCCAGAGGTCTTTACTTTGCAATTTAAAAGCTGTTAAGAAGTATGAGATATAAATGATATATACATATTGTACAGACTGTTGCTTATAAATTGAAGAGCAATGGTCTAAGTCCAAGCCTCACAGCTGGTTCAATTGTTGATGATTAAAATCTTGATTTCAATTTTGGAGGGATTTTTAATTGCAATTTTATTAGTGCAAAAGAGTGAAACAATTCCTACCTTAATATTCTAATATATTCGTTGCTTTTTTTCCCCCCCGATTAGGTCGTGACACACGATGACCAGTAAGTGACCTGTCGGCGAGGACGACGTAGCGTCATCAGGAGGGTTCATATTTTAAGGAGGCCGGGTTACGATTGGTTGTTTCCATGGGCAAGTGTTTCTCCAGCTGCAGCAGTTCTAGTTCTGGTTTAGATCACAATGGCAAGTCAAGCGATTCCTCTAAGCATTCAAAGGCCACCCTGACGCCCGACGAGAAAACCACCGCGGTATCACAGCCCTTTCCGAAGGGAGTTGGTCTTCCAAAACCGGACATTTCCCAGAGGGACACACTCCAGTCCCATGCTAAATTAAATCCAACCCTTAACCCCAGCCCCGATTTAGCCAAGATGCCTAAAGCCAGCTTTTCGGATAGCAAGGCTCAGAAACTCTTTGAGAGGTACAAGGATCCCTCGGCGGACGCCATACTGGCCGAAGGGACGGAGAGATTCTGCTCGGACTTGGGGGTGAACCCCGAGGAGTTCATCGTCCTAGTGTTGGCCTGGAAGTTTGACGCGCCGACCATGTGTCACTTTTCCCGCGACGGCTTCGTACGGGGTTGCCGGGCGATGCACGCGGACTCGATTCAGGGCATTAAATCCAAGTTCATGGACCTTCTGGCAGAGGTCCTCCAGAGAAGTGCATTTAAAGATTTGTACCGGTTTACATTCGGTTTTGGATTGGACCAAGACAGTGGACAGAGAACATTGCCAATTGAAATAGCTATGCCTCTATGGAAATTAGTCTTTAGTCAACGGCAGCCCCCCATCCTGGACCGGTGGTGTTCATTTTTGTTAGAATCTGAAATAAGGGGTATATCCAGGGATACGTGGCAGATGTTCTTGAACTTTGTAGAAACAATCGGAGACAACCTGAGCGTGTACGACGACAACGAAGCGTGGCCCAGTCTATTCGACGACTTTGTAGAGTCTGAGAAGATGAAAGCAACAGATAGCAATGAAGGCACCACTGGACGAGAAGCCATGGTGTAAATAGAACAACAAAGCCATGCTCCAAAGGTTTTCTCTTTTCTCCTCATTTTTGAATCACCAAGTTTTTATTTTGTTTCTTTTTTTTTTTCGGAATATGTGCGATTATTATTATTATCTCTTTCGTCTCGGCTGTTTCGGGGAGACTGGCTTGCAGGCAGGTTGTACCATTTGAAAAACCAAAAAAGAAAACCCTGTGCAATTCTGTGAATTGTTACCATGTCTTCTTTCCTGTATCTTAAGTGAGTAGGAAATACCTCCATGACGAAGATTTACCCACTGTACGTAAAAAAGTTACTCTCAATTTAATAGCGGTCTTTTTTTTTTTAAGTACAGTTTTTTTTAACGCACCAGAAGCCATCAACACAGTAAATGAACAATCGTTGAATAAGTGTGTTACACAACTATTTTATTCCTTGTTCTGTTTATACATGACCCATGTATTTAGCTTTTTTTGACATTTTGTGAATACTCTTGGAACAGGTAGTACAGTAACCATCTGAACAAATATTTAACCAGTTACGTGTATCATAAAATAAAGGTAAGCCCAGTAAACCTTGATTCTAATTTATAAAAAATTATATCAACAACAGTTTGTAATCTTAAAAAGTTTTTTTCCTTCATAAATTTCCCCGGAGTTGTAAAGCAGAGAACTTTGAGAAATATTTTCTGCACTGTACGGTCTACATGTTAACTTTAATAGAAAAATGGTGGTTGAAATGAAAATGTCATCATTTGAATGAATTGGCCAACTCCTCTGGACAAAGGTTTACGAATGGACTACACTTTGTTTTGAAATTATGAATTTTTGTTTCTCCTGGATCGGCCTAAGCAATTACAAGAAAACAGATTCATATCATCTCTCTAAATTCTTTAAAAAAAGAAAATGAAACGTTAGTTAAGTTCAAATTCATTCTCATTTTAGGTAACATCCAAAACACCTACGGTAACTACAAGAGTAGAGTTCACACTATAGACTAGAACTTTCAGACAAAGGAGAAGACAGTGAGATGGAGTTAGGTGGGGCGGGTGGGAGGGGGATGAGGGGGAGGGATGGGAACAAGTGGAAAATGTCAATTTAACATCCTATGGTCGTGGTTAAAATGTATCTACATATGAGTATATAGGGAGAGGCTCTCTCTGTCTCTCTTTTACAAAAACGTTGAATTTTGAGAACACCTATACAAATATGGTTCCAAGAAGGGTAATAGAAAAGATAGTAGAACTTAATCATCCTTATTCTGTAGTAATCTCAGAAAAATTTGGCAAATGTCCTAAGAGCATTATATGGGAAAACATACATCACACATTTTCTTTGACAAAGTCAACACACTTTAGCAGCAGAGGATGTGACTGTCCTATGTTTCCAAAACCTTCATACATACATTGTTACGTATGTCTTGAGAGTTGTAACTCTCTATATTCAAGAGGTTGCACCGATAATCATATTTTTAATGGTCAAGTCCACGACGACCAAATTTCTGTTCAGAAAAGCAAAATCATCTCTGAAGTTTTCCGGCAAACCATTAGCTGTTTACATCCAATTCAGATTGCATATTTAAGCTAAATAAGCCCCCCAAATAGGGTAAAACAAATAAATTGTTTGTCATCCTTCATCGCGCTGTATCTACAGTCGCCTTTGTGCTTTGTTTCTTAATGAGAAAGAGTTAATAACTGCCATTGCTATTACAGGAAGGAAAAATTCTAATGGGCACCTTTGGTTGTTTGCTTCGACTGATGAGTCATTTACTCACGAGCACAGAGTTTTGCTAGTTGACCTTGTGTGGAGCGTCATG
>KN883189.1:0-16121 GCA_000934455.1 Apostichopus parvimensis | reverse complement strand
AAACTTAATTTAATTTTTAATTTGTATATTTTTTTCCATGTTGGAATATTTTGCTTACTATGTCTCTTTATTTTCCAAAACGTCCTTTCAAGATGCATTAAATGCAATTCCTGGTGGAAAAAAAAGTAGAAAAATGTCAAGTTTGATTTAGTTTTGTTATGGCAATGCCTGTTTTTTTTTATACGTTAAGAATTACTGATCCCTTGGCAGTACTTTAGCCTGTTAGTATCCAGATATTGAAGTAGCAATTTTATTAAAGATAGCATGGTTTGTAAAATGTCTATTCTTAAGCTGGTTTTCTTAAGAGTGATGATTTTGCTATTAATTTATCTCGATAAATTTGACCAACTTGAAATAGATATGGGTTTGTTTTTATCATTTGTACTTGCTGAGGCTTAACTATAGGCTCATAGTTGGTGTTTCATTGAAAGGTTTGTTATTCATTTATTTGTATATTGAAGTTCTCGTTCAACTTTAGGCTCTAAAATTAGATGGGGGTTCAGATAAAATTAGTAGCTTAGAAGACTGCTTTGATGGCAGAATCAATAATGGAGCACCAATGGTTCCAGGTATGTACAGCATTGGGTATCTGATAGTCAGTCAACTTGACCTCATTGTTCTCATTTAACTTGGCATGGTATTCAGCTAGGACTTGTACTCAACTAAGCCTTTACTCAGGTTAGCCTAGCCTATTACTATGTCACCATGGCCTAGTGTTTGGTCAGCTTAGCCTAGTAGTGAGCTAAATATAATACATGGTCACCAGTTTGTAGTATTTGTTCACCTTGGCCTGGAGATCATTCATATTGGCTTCATACTCCACCGAGTAAGCTTAGTAGCCAACTGAGCCTACAGTAGTACCTAGTGGTTGGTCACCCTGGACAGGAGTTCATGAACAGTAGGCGTAGTACCCAGCTAAGCCTAGTACCCAGCTAAACGTTATAGTCCGTAGAATGTTTTTTACTTTTCTGTAATTTTCTTGTCAGTTGTAATCTACTGCAACTTAATTACTTAATTAATTAATAAACCTAATTAATTGGAGGTTGAAGCTAGCTACATGTAGATGATATCACCTGTCCCATACAATAGAAACAGTGCATCGGTAGGATAGACAATTGTGGTTTGATGAAGGTGGGAGAAGTGGGCAGGGTCGGGTGGAGGGGTGGGGTAATTTTGAGACATATTTTAACCACCGATGATTATCCTTTATGCCTTTATAAGGAGTATTAAACTCAGTTATATACATCCACAGAATGTCATATTAACTGCTAAATGTATGTCTTTTGGAAGTGTGTGTTTTAATAATTAAGTAAGGTGCTTAAGGGTGTCATTTGAGAGATTCTTCGTCCATTAATGAGTTTCAGTTATTGGCATGGGATTTGGATTATTGCCATGTGGGATTAACAAGTTCCATTTCTCCTTTTCTTATATATTTTTTGTGGTATCTCTTTGAGAGTTGAAATGGTCTGTGATGTTTGTATTCAGTTGAAACAGTTTATCAGAATCAGTCAAGCCATGAGTGTTTTTCACAAAACACTGGTTTGTTGTAACTGTTTTATTAATTATATTTTAATTTGTTAAGAGCAGTTGTACCTAAAGTTTTTTTTTTTCTTCAAAAGATGAGCAAAATAATATTAACTGATGGCTAACAAAGTGGATTGTAATTTGATTATTACCATGGATGTGGATATCCAAAAAAAAAATGATGTTATGTGTTGTTTCTTGTGTGTGTCTCCCCCTCCCCCCCCCCCATTTCCATGCAGGCATGGAGTTGTTGATAATTTATCAATATTAATAGAACAGGATATTAAGCCCCACCCCTATCCCCCATCCCCTTGTTATGATCATTTTGTGTGACCTCTGTGTGCCTCTTTGTTATTCCTAGTGGGGAGGGGCGGGAGGGGGGGAGATGGGAGGACAGGAGCGACCCCCCTTAGAAGTCAAAGTAGTAAAAGGAAGAACCAAAAACTGCTCTCTCGTTAAGAATATTATATATGATTCCTGGTTCCCAGACTCTGTTATCTCAAAGGAAAAATTATGAATAATAACTTTTTTCTAAATAAATAGGGTGACATTTTTACAGCGTGATATTTTCAACCAAGACAAGATTAACGATACCTTTCATAGATTATATTGACACATTTTTATTTAAATTTTCACCAGACTACCGGATATTTATTATTAAAATTTTTCACTCAGAAAGTCATATCAACTCCATGATTGATGTCACAAATTTCTTATTAATAACTTATAAAATATCTCTTATCAGCATAACCCAGAAAAGTAAGAGTGTAAATTATCCGAACTTTGTATCCTTATCGAAAGTAAGTCAGGTATGACTTATATACCCTACACTTTATGGTAACATCAGATGTATCCAAATTAATTAACCACAGGTTCTTACTCCATATAGCTTGACACATCCCTATAAAGCTAGCAACCAAATACAGAATTAAAATACTAACTGCTATTAGAAACCAAAAAATATTTACGTCACAAAAGTCAACATATCACTAATTTTATGGCAATTCATTGTTTTTGCATTGGTTTGTCAGTTTCTGTTTCAAATCTCCCACTTGGGAACAATGTGACACCAATCCAACATGAATAATTATATTAATTGTACGATTGACACCAAAGCCTGAGCTGCTTAAAACAAAAGGTACATTGAACTCCACATTTCACGCACATATTCACACACATTCATGCATAAATATCAACATATATATATATATATATATATATATACTAGGTCATTATATTTTATCTCATTTCAGTTTTATGATGCAATATCGTAGTCTGTCGGTTTTTCAACCCGAATACCCGGTAAAACGGCTAATTTGTTTATGCTTCCCTCGCTTGTTCCCGGTAACTTGCGGCTTGATGTCTGTTTGCCTTGTTTCATTTTCTGAACATCAGCTAAATTCCATTTCTTCGAGGGAACTTTGCCTTTACGTAACAACATGGCTAAGGAGGACATTTGATCGTGTGTTTTTTTCTTGACCTTTGACCTGATCTCATCCGGTGCCAAGGGTATTTGAGCGCCTCTGCAAAATGAAGGCGACAACTGTTCAGAGTACGCATTGAACATGGTCGACAAACGCTGAGGATTTTCTTTCTGTGACTGCGCAATATGACTAGCAACAAATGTTGTCACGTGGGGCAGTCGTTCTTTCATTTTCGACGACAGCTCAAGCAAAGATATGGGTGATTCTACGGCATTTTTGGTTTGACTGTCTGTGTAACCTTTGACCCTTCCGCCAGCTTGATCATGCGAAGGAGACCATAACTTCGTAGGGTCGATATGACTGCCATTCGGGAATAATTGACAAGATTCATCTTCACTGAAAATGCTAGTTATTGTAGCCTGTCTCATTGCAATAGGACTTGGTATCTTCTTCATTTTTATCCTTCCGCGCGGGTAAATAAGATTCTTCTCTCTCTTAACACTCAACTCAGCAAGCTCCAGCTCTCTCTTGCGCTTCGTGGCCAATCGGGCCCATTCCTCTGAATTTAAATGGTACTTTGTATCACAAATCTGTGGATTAGCTCGACCGGTATCCACTAAAAAATCGGCTATCTCTTCGAAGCAGAGCCTTCTCGCTTCGATTAATGGTGTCACACCGCAGTTATCCGGTATATCGAGGCTGATGAACCGTTCTTTGAAAAGTCTGTGAACCATTCTCACTGTTGTCAACTTTCCACTCTTTACTGCAAAGTGCATGGCGGTACGACCGCTCTTGTCTTTTCCGATGTGATTAACCGCGCTTGAGCTGTACATTCGTAGAATAATACGAAGGACGGATTCGTCAGCAGCTTCGCAAGCGTAGTGAAATACACTTTTATCCATCGAATCGACCGCCAAAGGCTCAGCTTTTCGTTTGACTAAATACCGAAACATTTGTAATCGTTTTGAAGGATCGACATCGGACATGGTACAGAGAATCATCAAGCCGGTTTGTCCTTTGGTGTTTTTGACGTCGACGTTGACACCGCTTTTCAAGAGAGCTCCTACTTGTTGATATCGAAATGATCGTATCGCCGCAAAAAGCCGCTTCGACATGGTAGATTATCATAATATCAACTCATTCAAACGCACACATGCAGCTGCATACCGGCTATTGCGGATATAGTATATATAGCTACACGGGATGCGAATCCATAAATAATGTTTATTATGTAAAAATTGCGTAAAACTACATAACACTTTCAACCATAAAAAAAAAAAAATATCGACCATCTTGTAAGAGAGATCCCGAATCTAGATTTGAAGTTGATCTTATTTTGGTCACGATCTGTTAGTGGTCACTGATGACGAGACTTGGCAAATTGGCAATAATAAATAAAAAGTCAACTATCTCCCATAACGACTATCATATATGAAATCTTGGACGATATCCCTGTTCAATAACTATTATTATAACTGCAAATCATGTTGAGTCTGTTGACATATGATGTTTCATGATTAACTTCAAGACGGATACAGCGGATACATATGGGATTGTCCCTAAATTAGAAAGCTTTCCTTTCACTTCACTTAATTAAAACGGTGCGGTGATGATAAACCTCTGTACGTTAGATTTTGGATGTTCAAATCGTTATATTGATGGAATGTTGCAGTATAGGCTTTTACATATTGTTAGCCCACATGCAAAACACTGAAAAGGCTTCTACCGTCTGCTCAAATATGTAGATGGCGCGTTGACATAAATTTTTCAGTTTTGTGGGTCCTATAATGCTAGAAGCATTCAACCACTCTATGGCTAATGTTTAATTATTTTAATATTCATCACGCATTATAACGTTGACTCATTCACTCTATACATACCCTATAGTACTGGTAAAAGCTCCCACGAGAATATTTGATGTCTGATGGATATATCGCTCAAATTACACGTCCATTGCGACAATGTAGCTGTTTGGTTCTCTCAATCCAGTTATGTTATTCTGTATCATAAATTGTTCCATTGCAACGCAAATGTAGGTCGCACCGACTCATTAGGACATAAAAAAAAACACATTCCCCTTGTTTAAAATGTTAAACGACGCTCCACGTTATACAATTTATTACCATAGAAACAAAATCCTGAGTATAGAATGTCAGTTTACTCCATAGATCGAAAGTCCCAAATAACAAAGATCAATCTCAAAACGAATTTTTTTAAATAATATGATTGCTTTAATTAGTATACACTCACAAATCATATATATGCATTTTGTGGATCAACACGAGACCTATATGATACACCCCTATAGTATTATATATTTGATTGCATATAAGCCTTCGGGAGGTTCGTATTAATGTAAAAGGTCGATGAGGGCATAATTGAGGTTACAACGGGTGACTTTGTTAAATGGTGAGCCATTCTTTACATCTCCTTGGAGAATCGATTTTTGTAACTGGTGGGTGTTGGTCCTGTATTGAGTACAGCCTCTTTGCGTACACCGTTAAAACTATACTAACGTTATCGATAGCTATGGAAAAGTAAAAGTAACAGGTGTAAAACACAGGTTTTCTATCATGAGGAGCCTAGCAAAATATCCCTGTGTGATTATGGTCAAGGGGTTGACGTCCATCCTTATTCGCTATCATATTGATTAAGGCGGGGGCGTATGACAAGCCGTATAACGTTTAAATCTCAATTTAAGGATATCAGAAAATAATTATAGATATCTGAAAATCATTTAATGATATCATTAAAACCGATTCGAAATATTGATAAATCAATTAATGGTATCAATAAATTAAGCGATATATACATATCGTTAAATCTAATTATAATGATATCAATAATTCGGAATTAATGATATGTACATATCGTCAAATTGAATTGATGATATCATTAAATGTTTAGTTTAGTTTAGTAGAAAAAAGGATCAGGAGGGACACTAAAGTCAAGTTAAGAGGGACAATCAAGGACCCTATAGAGAGAAAAAAAACTGAAGACACAAACACTCAGACCCGATTACCATGCTTAAAGTGCTTGTCCAAAGCATTCTTAAACCCATTGACACTACTTGCAAGTACAACTTTCTCAGGCAAACCATTCCACTCATTCACAACCCTATTAGAAAAAAGTTATGCCGAATATTAATCCTACTATGTGACTTTTGGAGTTAAAGACAATGACCTCTGGTACAACTACTGTTAGCAAACATGAAAAAGTCGGTAAAGGATAAATTATCGAAACCATACACAATCTTGAACACCTGGATCAAGTCCCCACGTAACCTCCTAAGCTCCAGTGTGGTGAGATTCAACAGTTGTAACCGCCTAAAATAAGGAACACTCTTTAAGGAACTAATCATCCTAGTAGCCCTCCTCTGGACCTTTTCAAGTACTTCCTTATCCTTAGCAAAATATGGGTTCCAAGCCTGCACAGCATACTCCAGATGAGGCCTAACCAACTGCTTATAAAGCCTAACTACGATGTCCTCTTTCAGAAAACTGAAGTTCCTCTTGATCATACCTAAAACCCTATTACCTCTTTTAGCAGCTTCAAGACAATATTTAGAAGGTTGCAGAGATGAGTCAATGTAGATACCTAGGTCTCTTTCAACAGAGACCTCCTGTAACTCCACACCATTAAGATTGTATGTAAACTTTTGGTTACTACTACCAATGTGCATTACCTTGCATTTATCAATATTAAAAAGCATTTGCCACCCCTGAGACCAGGAAAAAACCTTATCCAAATCCGTTTGAAACTTCTCAGAATCGCTTTTGGAAGAGACCTCAGAATACAATTTGGTGTCATCAGCAAACTTCTTAGCTGTACACAAAATATCTCCATCGATGTCATTTATATAGGCAACAAACAACAAGGGACCCAATACAGACCCTTGTGGAACCCCACTAGTAACGTCCTGCCAAGAAGAAGCACAGCCTTTAATTACCACCCTCTGTTTCCTATTCCCAAGCCAATTCTCGATCCAAGACAGTAAATTCCCATAGACACCCATACACTTCAGCCTAAGTAAAAGACGCTGGTGGGGAACTTTATCAAAGGCCTTCTGGAAATCCAGGAACACAACATCTACAGACTTCTGCCTATTTAGTGAGCTTGTTACATCTTCCATAAACTCTAGGATATTAGTGAGACAAGACCTTTTTTGACAAAAGCCATGTTGAGACTCTCTGATCAAAGACTGACTGCTGAAGTGGCAGACCATTGACTTTTTAACAATAGACTCCATGACCTTACAAACAACACTAGTGAGACTAACGGGCCTATAATTACAGGGCTAAGACTTATCACCCTTCTTGAAAATATGGTGTGCATCTTTATATGTACGTCATTTTTAATGATATATGTAATCCATTTACTGATATCTGTAAATGAAGTTTTGATATCATTAATAACATTAGTGATATCTGAAAACGTTTTTTTATTTTGAGTTATCAAGAATGATTTTGAAATTAAAACCTTGATTTATTGACCTCATGAAAATAATTTATGGTATCAGCAATTCCCAGCACAATCTTGAATTCATTAAGGATGTCATTAAAAGAATTTAAGATATTATGAATGATTTAATGACATCTACAATTCTTTGCTGATATCTGTAAATAGAGATTAAACAGTAAAACGGCTTGCCATACGGGCGCATGCATAATAATTTTATCGATGATATCATGTCATAAAGTGTCTAACGATTGCCGTTGCTTTTATAAGTAACGTCAGGGTCAACGCTGACTACACTCGGACTGTAGTGAATAATTGAACCTACGGGTACGGCCGTGTGATGCCTACTGTTACTACATAGCCTAACCACCGTTAACTGTACTGTTTTGGTATGTCCTTCCGGTCCATGGAAGTTGGATTACACGGGCCGAAACTTAAAGACATAAAGGCCGCAGTCTGCAAATATGATTCACCACCAGAATCAAGTTGATCTTTTAGTTAGGGATAGGTGGATTGGGAAATTATTACTCTGACTGAACTGAGTACTCTGTATTTGTCTTGAAATGAACATAGCCTAGGGCCGGCTAGCTGGTAATGGTATAGGCTAGTTGGACACATGCGACCTAGCCTAACTAGGCCAAGCTATGTTAGGATTAGCCTAACTTAGTGAAAGTTTGAGTTCGATTTGTGCTTTTAACAAAATAATACTAGCTGAGTAGCCCACTAGATTCATAGATCATAGATGGTAAATGTTTCAAGACAAAGCAAGTCCAGTCTGAAGTTTAGATCATGATGCACTTTCCAAGTGATGATAGCCCTGCAGATGATGAGGTAAGTTCTGGTTTTAATTGCAGTAGGGGCCTATCAAAGAATGTGTATATATTTATATGTATTTAAGATTCTCTTGCAAGCAGGAACTCGCGAAGAAGCCACATTGGCTTATCAAAGCCGCAAGCTGACCGAAGTCAGTCTCTTACATTCATATTTAACTTTCATGATTATGAATTGTCAATTGTCAACAACTCTGTAACTGGACAACATACATCAATCTTGGAGTGACTCGAACCAGGGACCTTATGATTGGAAGGCACCGGCGTTAACCACTGAGCTAACACTCCACAGAGAATGGCAAATCTTACAGCAGCCAATACCACAAGGTCCTTGTTTAGCATTGTGCTGATTGGCTTTCAACAAATTGGGCAGAAATCCGTGTTCGTAACCTGTGATGGATAAAATATATTTGATATGATAGCAATTCCTGAAAATCTTTATCAAACTTTGACCGAAATATACAAAAACTAGAGGATGCAGACATTGAATGGTGCAGTAGTTCATGGTCATCTTTCTGAACCAATTGAAAAAATGTTAAGTGTTACATTGAATCCCAGGCACCTTCTCGTGATTAAATTAAATTCTTTTAATTTTCAATTCATTAATTTATCAAATCAATGGTGCAGTTTAAGTAACATAATGAGAAAATAGAGTACATGTTAACAAATTTCGTATTAAAATTATAGAAAGCATCACATGTTTAAATACAGAAACGAGTGTGTCACTAAAAAATGAAAGAAATTCAGAAAGAAAGTGTCAGAAAAGCCTGTGCAAATTATGGCAATTTAAAGCAAATCTAAGGGGAGGGAGAAGGGGAGGAGGTACAAACTTGAGATAATATTGCTACAAACTGCCAGTTATACATCCTGCTTTGTGAAATATATCCTTACATATTTGAGGGCTTTTTATCATTTAAAATGTCAGGAATCATGGACTGATGCATTACCAATATGTCAGCACTCTGGAATTGGATCACATCAGAATCAGAGTTACCGTGGAGATGGGTCACGTACACACTACAAAGAGTCTGAGGATTTCTTTTTCCACTTTAGGTTCGTGCTGTCTTTTAAATGTTTTTATTTCTCAGCTTTCTTCTCTACCTTTAGTACCTTGGAAAGAAATTGACGCTTTATTCTGAATTTCAAACTAGTGTAAATTAAAGAGTTGTAAAAACAACTTCCATATTACAGATTTCAAATATCTTCATAGGTTGTTTTAAAGTGAAGTTAAATTGATGAAATACATTTCAGTATGTTCTGCTGATGGTTTATTCAAGCCTTGTATTGAATGACCTCCCCTCCCCCCCTCCCAACCACTCACCCACCTGGGATATTTTACACTTTACATATTTTGTTTATAGCTACCTACTCAGATGTGGTTGAATTTAGAATTAGCTGATCATTATAATTAAGTGACAGCTTGCGGTATGTTACTAATATGAGCATGGAAAAGTATACCACTTAATAAAAGTTACATGGAAGTAGTATTTTCAGGAAGTCATGTTCAACACACATATATCTCAAAACTGTTACCATTAAATTATTCCTCATCAAGACTAAAGAACAAAATGTTCTGATATCATTTCATTACACTTTAATGACTATAAGTGTTGATACAGAGAGTTTCTACTTTCTACACCCCCTCCCCATCCCCCCACCCGCTCCTCACCCTTTGACACAATTTCCTGGTACGGCTCTTAGTGCTGCTTAGTGCTAGTGGTAAATGTACAGAAGGACTGCTAAAGTAAATTCATTGGTTAATCATTCATATCAACTGAGAATTGATTGGCACAATTTCAGGACCGACAACGCCCAGACATACCTGTATGCAATATTTGATGGTTATGATGGCAAGAAGGTTGCCTCCTTTGCTCACCAACGACTTCCTGCCGAATTACTCCTGGGACAGCTAGACGGTCAAAATGAAGACATCAAGGTCAAATTGATCCTACGTCAAGCCATCCTTACGGTCGAACGGTCTTACTTTGAGACCATCGACAGCGTCTTGGCGGAGAGGGCCATGCTGACCTTGAACCTGCCAGAAGTATGCATCGTTTTTTTTTCAATTGAAGCTAGGAATTACGGTTTGCATATATATGACAAGGTCCCGTCTGGCCATTGGTATGTTGTGTACTTAAGACATGATGGGGGTCTTGGTAGGGTCAAAACATTTATGAAGTCCTCATAGTATATATTATTTTACCTGAGTGAATTGAGTAGAATACTTTTTTGCTTCTTATAATTTCTTAATGTGATCTGAATTGTCTTTATGCTTTATTAGTGTCTACATCAACTTGACCAAGTGCAGATCTCTTTTGGCTCTCCTTGTGAAATAGTATGCATGCACCTGTGCAGTAGTCAAAACAAGAAATATTACGGGCCTTTTACTATTATTAGTTTTCCCAGCCTGAGTGTTTATAATCTTCCAAGTTTTTAGGAGCAGGTTTGGTGATACGGTACGGTGATATTGATGGCTTAATGTTTTATCTTGCTGCAGGGTCATGACCACTTTGGTCATACACCAGCACTAACACACCAAGAAGAAATCTCCCAACTGAGGGCGCTAGACGAAAGGCTGAGAGGTGGTACTGCATTGATGGTTGCACTGCTCCATCACCAGAAGTTATACATTGCGAACGTGGGTGAGTATGGTAGAAATGCCGGATTATAAAGACAATAGCATCAATTTTCACTCAGTGAAGGTAACCCTGTGTTTGGAAACCAACATACCGTCTTGGTTCAAGATTTAAAACAATATTTTTAGTCATCTGCTTAAAAGAAATCCTGCAAACTTTAAATCAATTTTTACCAAAACAACTTTTCAGAGGTAAAAGTCTAACCTTGTACACCTTGTGTTTTTCACAGCAATTATATATAATTATACTCCTTTATAGGGTGACCTCAGGCAGAATCCAATGTATCAAAGTAGTTATTTATTTGAGTGAAATCTTGATCGTACATGAAATGTGATGACATGATTTTAATATCAACCACCCTGACATGTGGAATGGCTGCTGACACAACATCGAACTGGAGGACACATCGACAATCCAGGAGATGATATGACGACTTATTGGCATGAGGCGCTTGTCATGAACGACGTTTCATATATGTTCATTTGTAACTTGAGACTGTCCGACCTATTGCCAGATATCTGGTCACCCTATCTACATGGTAGCTGCATGGTGTTTGTATAAGTCCATTTTTTCAAAATTATACAAAAATTAAAATTAACTTGATTTATTAAACAACAAATAAATTGCCAATTCATTTCGTAATTCATTTTATTTATTTATGAATGATACAATCTAACTATTAGGTGATTCCCGGGCTTTGCTATGTACTAGAGGTGAAGACAGAACTCTGGATGTGGTCCAAGTCAGTGTGGATCACAGTCTGAAGAACGACGATGAGATACTGAGACTAGAACAACTCGGTCTTCCAACCAACACCTTTCAGGGAGAACCCCTCTTTGGCGATAGTTGTGCTACTAGGACCATTGGAAACTTCAGCGTTAAAGGAGGCTACAGGGAAAAACCCGAATTAAGGCAAGTTAATCTTGTATTACGTAGTATTATGGTACGTAGTATAATGGTATTATGGTATATGGTGGCCTGGCCGTGATAAGCTCTGCTTCTGCCAGGTCTCCCCCACTTCACATCATTTGTATATATTGTTTGATTCCTATGGAATGTATTTGTATTGTATATTCAAATGTTATATGTTCACTTTGTTTATGTTATGGTGAAGTGGAAATAAATAGTTTTCATTTTCAATTTCAATTAGCAGTGGTCCTGTACCTTCACCGTACATATAGCAAACAAAACAGCGAAGAATGCCTCAGTTTAACGTGCCTCACACAAACTCAAACAGTACACAATAGCTCTAATTTGCAGGTGATGCTGGCAGGTTTCGTCCCGTTCTTTTGAGGGGAAGCCATTTGTGTCTCTCTGTATTGAAACTACCACAAATTTTCGTTTGTGCAAAAGAATTCCTCCTATATTCCATGCTAACACATTCAATGGAGAAAATCCAACTTCTTATTTTAATTTGATGAAAAAAATGTACTTTTAGAATAAAAGAGATGGTATCCAACTATCCATGTGTGGGAAGTTGAAAGTGAAAGCATACACACATTCATGGTAAGCACGACTAAAACGTGATCATGCCGTAAAAATTTTTTAATGGAGAAAAATTCATCATTGATATGAAAAGTTTTCGCCACGCAGTACCAAATATCAAAGGTGAATTTGGTATTTGTAATTCTTACTTTTTACAATTGTTTGACTTTAATAAACTCCTCAGCTCTGTCTAGAACATACTACCTGTCTTTGTCCTTGAGCCAAAGATTCCCTTACAACACTTGAAAAAAAAAAAGGTGAAAAAAACCCAGGTGTGTGCGAAACTACTTTAATAGTGTGGTGCACAAATACCTGGAGACAGTCGTGTCACTGCATCTTGGCAAGTGGCTGGTAGTACACTAGCCATAGGACTACATAGCAAAACAAAAGTGAAAAAAGTGGGCTTCATCTTGCTACATAGGTCGTTGTCAGAACGTTTATGGCCATCATCAACAGATGATGCATGTTTTCACTGAGTTAGCACACAGATTGCAATGTCATGTATTAAACATTAACATGCCCCCCCCCCATTTGAAGATGTTACCACAAGGAAATAATTCAGTTTTCAAAAATTTGTGTAAAGGCATTATTGAAGGTTCTGAATTATGTCTCTATAAAAGTGCTTATCCTGTGTACAAATCTGCTATACTGTACATCTTTACACCTGTGTAGCAATTTGCTCAGTTTTTGCATTAAAGTGGTGTGATACCATATAAAATGCTCCTTGTACTAAGTAGTGAACCAGGGGTTTGGTACCATTTGTGTAGAGTGGATGGTTCTGAAATATGACACAATTTGATGTCAGTGAAATAAACCCTAGCAGCTATGCTAACATTAAAAAGTTTGGTGTAAGAGAATATTAAAGTGCTCTGTCACCTTTTCTTTTCCTCCAGTATTTTGTAGCAGGGTCATGGAAAGTATTTAAACATGCTTTTCTATGTGGTTATGAACAGCAGAATAATCAATACTGTACTCTAAATATTGAAAAATGGTCATGCAAATACTCCAAGAAAGAGAACAATCCTCTATGAGAAATACAGTACCTTTCAAAACATGTAAAAAAAAAGATAAAAAAATGTGGGAAAGGTATTAATTGTTAAAAATATCAATGTGAATGCATTTGTGCTCATAGTAAATATTATCTCTGTTACTCTCTGACCATAGGATGGCAAGCAGAGAACCGGTTATCGCAGATCCAGATATCATCGGAGGTCTCGGAGTAAAGGACAGGGAGGGCTTCTTAGTAATGTACACCCACGGTTTTTGGCAAGCCCTGGAGGCTGCCACGGGGACCAACCACGTCGACAAAGACATCGCAGATATGGTGGAGAAGGAATTCTCCCAGCAGTGCACCCTGAGCAGCGTTGCGCAAGCGGTGGTAGACAGGGTGGTGAGGATGCATCATGGTGCGTTCATGAACGGTGGCAAACAGAAGCAGCTGAAAAGGAGGGAGGACATCACAGTGATTGTCAGAAACTTTAACTTCCCTCTGGGCCAAGGATTCCATATTTATATACCACCAAGTGACATGAACGTGCGCGAGAACTATCCCGTCCAGACACCAATTTTCGATCCATCGAAGGACTTGTCCATGGGTGCGAATGGTGGAAGTAGCACCCAGTCGACCCCAGTCCCGTTGGAACATACCCCCACGCCTACGAGCGGCTTGGACACCAACACCTCCAGCGAAGGATCGGATCAGCCATTTCCGGGGGCTGCTGGCGATCAAGAACAAGACACTGAAGCCTACGTTGACTTCACATATTTCAATGTAGCTATTGCAAAAGCTAAAATGGAGAACCTTTGTATATCCTGACACATAAGTCTTGCCAGATGAATACGTCAACATATGTATTGAGGTTTTAAAGCACACATATTTGCATGGACTGAATCTAATTCGATGCTTGGGTTGATTGGTCAGAGCCAAGCTTTGTATTTGAATGAAAAGCAAGCAATGACAGATACAAGGTATCTTGAAATTCCTCTTTGAGGGAGCGGTGTTGCACATGGTGTCAGAGTATCCGTCGAAGGAAGAAGAGGTTGAGTAACCATTAAGCAGAGTGAACGCGGCCAGATTAAAACTCTGACCATCATAAAGATGGAAAAGTTGTGGTTGATCAAGGCAGCGTGCCTGTACTTAAGACTATGTCTGGTCAAGACTATGTCTGGTCAAGATTCTGCCAGTTATAAGTGGCGTCGACCTAGCCGGGGACGATGCCGAACAAGTAGCATTTTCCTGACCGGTTGTGCGAATGTTTACGACGAAAAACTGCTGTTTTAACAAATTTATATATAAGCCATTCACCGAGAAGTGATTTGCATGTTATCTTAACGAGCACTGATCGTTTACGTAAAACAGTCTTTGTGTGAGCTCATCAATTGTTCGCTGTGCGAGGATCGCTTGTAAGACTGTTTGGGTCTGCAAAACTATTGAACGACTAGGTCACAATGGCTGTGTTGAAACCTATCTTGTTCAGTTGGCCAGTCTGTCTCTAGGTTTCTCATATTTACCAAATTATTCATTCTTTGATTACTCATAATTTTTCCACCCAATGAATGTTTTCCCTGCTAAGTGTTGAAACAGTCCAGTGGCATAGCCAGCATGCTATTGTTAGGGGGGCAAGATTTTTCTTAAGGGGGGCAACCCCGTGATGGTTGATGGTAGGAATTACCAAGAAATTATTGGCGCTTATTCTGTAAGACGATATTGATCAACGGTCTCTGTATGTGGGTATGATGAAGGCCCAAAATGTGTAATATCTCGGTCTGATTACCAAGTTCTGACCTCATATGAAGTACGAACACGAGTCCTGAGGTATGAATACTTGTGATTAGAACTCGAAAAAATGTAAAAAAGAAGTATTTTGAATACATCACTGGATTTTATTTGGGGGGGGCAAGACAGCACAAAGCAAATTGGGGAGGCCATTGCCCCCCCCCCCCCTTTGGCTATGCCACTGGAACAGTCTTGTTCACTCTTACTTGAAAACAGTGGAAGTTTATTCTTGGAACTATTTTCAAATGTTTAGAACTGAAAATGTATTTAATAAATGGTCTTGAGGTTTGCAATATTGGAAGATGTTTTTACTCTGCATAGCCCCCCACCCCAAAAAAAAACCCTTTCCTGTCCATATAGAGAATGGCAGGTTATCATCAGTTGTGAAGTCTGAAAAATTTAGTGATTTTTGATATGAAAATGTAAAGGTTGACTTGCAACATAAAGAATTTGTTCATATAACATCATCTTACAGAAAATGAGAAAAAAAAAAATTTGAATGTTGAGGTAATGATTTTGTACTGTTTTTATATCCATTCTTTATAGGCATTATGTCAATAGCTGGATTGCTTCATTAATTGTTAATGTGTTTCGGCTTGATGTTAACAATGAGGCACACAATGTTCCATCACTTCACCATTATCAAATTTCTGGTACTTTGTAAACATTTAATGCAAGGCCACAGAATCTTGTTTTTTGTCCCAGCCGAGTTAAAAGGTGGTGGGGAGGTGGTAGGGGTAATGGGGGGGGGAATCAGAGGAGCTGACCGAATGATATTTTTTCTAAATAGGTATTCCAACAGCTAATTGACAATACTGGTATGAATTTTTAAAGGTATTTCCTTGCAAACTGAAAGTTGCAAACTGAAAGTTGTAAAAAATTATAGAAGTAAAGTTCCAGACTATTGACAACCTTTACTTTTAATAATTGCTTAGTTTGTTGTTGTGTGTGTTTCATTTTGATTGGAAGTAATAAGTAGCAGTATAAA